>CAWUDS030002115.1:0-24999 GCA_963859935.3 Lathyrus sativus
TGGTATCTTTGATATGGTTATCACCACTTCTTTCCAAGTCCGATAGTTATTGGCATTGTTTTAAAAACCCAGTTGTTATTAATACCATGAGTTGTTTGTTACCAACTTCCCCAGTTAAGACCAATGGTTACTGGAATTTCTTTGAAACCCAATTGTTATTGGTACCTTGGCTCGGTTGCCACCGTTTCCCCATTGAAGTCTAGTAGTTCCTGGCATCGTTTGAAAATCCATTTGCCTATGGCATCCTGTATTTGGTTATTACCAATCTATGTAAGTCCGGTAGTTACTAGCATCGCCTTAACCCGATTGTTATTGGTATCATTGACGTGGTTGTCACCTTTCTCCCCTGGAAGTCTAGTTGCTACTAGCACCCCCTAGAAAGTCTAGTAGTTACTGGCACCGCTTAAAGACAATTGTCATTGACAGAGATTTCTGGTTGTCACCAATATCCCCAACAAAGCCCTGGTTTCCCTAGTCAAGTCTCGAAGATCTAGTTGTTAATAGCATCCCCGGTGCGTCTGGTCTTGTTTCTAGTCTTTTCCTGAAGATCTCGTTCGAACTCTTCGTTATAGGAAATTCCTTATTTGGTCTATCCCCAATAAGGACCGTGTCTCTGGTCTTTTTGCATCCCCGGTCGGAGTCTGAGCCTGTTGACTTTTTGTCCCTCTGCGTGGCTTCTCCCTTGATGAATTTCTCTATTGGAGGTTTGCATTTCCCCAGTGGAGTGCCCCCTTATTCCCTAGTGAAGATTTTGTCTTCCCTGGTGGAGTTTGTGTCTCTATGTGGAAGATCCACTTTAAGTACCATCGTTAGTCATGTTTGAACTATTGCTTGTTATGCTTTGGATCTTTCCTCAGTGTGTCGGGTCCCCTGTGAGTGGTTACTCGTTGCTTTGTGTAACACCCTGAATTTAATCGAAATATTTTAATTAATTTATTTAATTGAGAATATTCGTATTTTTGGTGTTTTCGGGAATTATTGGGGAATTATGCATATTTGGAGTATTTATTTTGGAATAATAGTATGTAATATGGATTTATTAATATTATTATGAATTAAAATAAATATAAGTGAAATAAGGGTAAATTGAGCTTATGAAGAGTTAGTAAGAGTGTTATGGGAAAAGCCCAATTGTGTGGCCCAAGTCTAAGTTTGACAAAATAGAATTCTGAAGGTTTGGGATTCATTTTTGGTTAACCGTGAAAAGAATTGAGGCCAGAGCTTTGAGGAGGGATTAATGGAGGCAAAAGCTTCGGAAGGTTGCCGGAGTTAATCGTGAAAGCTTTGAATTGGCTAAGGTATGAGGAGTATCGCATTTCATGATTTTCTATGTATGCCTTTTGGCGTGTTTATGGTGAAGTTTATGATTTAGGGTATTTTGGGTTGATCGTGGGAAATTAAGGGAAACTGATAATGAAACCTTGGGGGTTGGGGTTAGTGGTTAGTATTCCTGACTGTTTGATGTGTAACATGAGAAAGGAGACCTTAGGCCTTCGTGGCAAAACCTTGGATTGTGATATGTTTGACCCTGTAGGAATAGGAATATTCAAATGTGAGTAACTCTGATGCACTCAAAGCAATTGCAAGAAAATAGTGTTTTAGGCAGTGCAAATGTTGCTAGATTGGCCTAATAAACCATAGATTTGGTGTCGTTATTGCTGTATGACATTGGGGATGTTTTAATGATGTTTGGGGGGCATTGGGTAAGTAAATCGTATGAGTATTTGGACGAAAATCAGTTTTGGTGCGTAGCAGGTTTTGCTGTCATCGCTCTGTCCGCCTAGCGAGCAAGCCAGCGAAGGTTCGCTACAAGACTCGCCTAGCGAGCAAGCCAGCAAGGATTCGCTAGAGGCTCTCCTAGCGAGCAAGCCAGTGAGGGGTTTGCTACGAGACTCACCTAGCAAGAAAGCCAGCGAACGTAGCAGAGTTCGCGAATATTGATCGTGTGCAGCGATGCCGTGATGTTTGATTCTGGGATTCCAGTGATGAGTTACTATGAGTATGACAGTGAGGTTGTGTGAGCAATAAGTGATAGTATGAGAATTACCGCAAGTGTAATTATGATGAATTAATATGAGGCAATGTGAGATGATATTAAGGATTAATGTGTGAATACTATGTGATGATATGACAAATTAACATGAGTAGAACTGTGAAGTTTATGTGATTGATAGGCGATAGTGTGAGGATTACCGTGAGTATAATTTGACGAATTAATATGGGATAATATGACTATGAGCTAATATGTGATTTATACGTGATTATATGGTGACATGATGTGTGAGAATGATTAATATGATGGATTATGACGATATGTTGTATGATGAGTAATATGACGAATTATGATGATATGCTGTGTGATGATTAATATGATGAATTATAATGATATGTTGTATGATGATTAATATGATGAATTATGATGATATGTTGCATGATGAGTAATATGATGAATTATGATGATATGTTGTATTGATGATTAATATGATGAGTTATGACGTATGACAAATATGATGAATATGATGAATGATGATGCACCATATGTTGTTATTATGAGGATTATTGTGACGTGTGCATCATGCACTCATGTGCATCCGAACTTCGGTTCAGGACCTCGATTACTTTGGCTTCAATCCCACTGTGTGGATGTGAAGTATTTTGATGTGCTCCGATCCTATTGATGGGGATCTATGGAGGGTTGATGGCCTAGTGTCCATCGCGTTGTGATGATTGGTACCACATGCATTGGGTTGTGTCGCATTGCATCTATGAGTCTTTGTGTATGAATTATGACGTTATGGCCTTTGAGGCATATTTGAAGGATATCAATGTGTTGAATGTAATTATGAGTAATATGTCGTTTATGCATTAATTATTATACATTGATTATTATGAATTGTCTTACTCACCCTGCCTGTTTGAATGTTACCTCCACGTGGATAACGTGCAGATGAGCAAGTTTAGCCGTGGACGTCGTCGAGGAGTATTTTGAAGTTTTAGAGTCATTAGCCTTTATGGTTAATTTAGAGGGTCTTGCTCTGATATGTAACATCGGGTTGGGTTCTTTGAGTTGATTGTATATCATTGGGTTATTTTACTGATGTTCCCTTATGAGGAAACCATTGAGTTATGTTTTGAGTTCCGTTGTATATGATGTTTTGATGTATTTTGAGAAAACCCGTGTGTTACGGAGTATTGACCAATTTTGTTGACTTTGAGAAATGTACGCCCTTTTGTGGCTTTTTAATGAAAGTTAATATTTTACTCTGAAATCCGTGTTATTTTGTCGTAATATCTGTGGGGTAGAATAAGGGTGTTACACTTTGTTGTTCTTCTGCTTTTGCTCTAGTGTTAGCATTTGTCTTACATCCAAGCATCACACAACATTTTTAGATTTCATTGCATGTTAGCATTTGTCCTTTTGCATACTGTTGTATTCAAGGGACAAAATTTTCGGTTTGCTATATTTGAATACCTTTCACTATGATTCTATGAGGGTTGTCATCTCTCATTGCCATCTGGTGAAGATATTCAAATAGGGGCACTGTTGTACCCCAAATTTTGATCCTTAGATCTTCATCATCATTCTAGGAGCATCATCATTTGTTTATCTAACCTTAACCTATTTTCAAGTTTGTCTTTGTCAAGATGCAGATGAGTTAGGGTTCCCTATAGTTAGTAATCGGGGTTTCTATGGTTTGATCAGTCAATGTATTGGATTGATTATCCATGAAATAAGTATACACATCATCAAGAATACTACATTGGATCAAGTATGAATTCAATTTGAGGTTGTCACCCAAAGATCAAGAGCAGTGCAGTCCAAAACCCACGATTAGGGTTTCTGATTAGGAAAAGTCAACTGTAGTTTGAATTTTAATTTAAATGCTACTCCAATGGTGGAATAATGGTCCATAAGACTTATATGACTTAGTTAAGTCCACTCAAGAAGTTTCAATACCTCAAAAGACCCAGAACACTAACAGTCGACTCAGGGTTTTCTGATTGATCGGTTCGTTTGACTGAAAAGTCAACTCATTGACCAAAATGGTTTTGACCCCAAAGTTGAAAGCAAACATGTTCATAATGACATATTGTATCTATTAATGAAGTTTTGTTACCATTGGATCAAGGATTGAAGAGTAATCGAAAAAGTCAGGAATTAGGGTTTTGAAAGGGGCAAAACCATAACTTTTTAACCACACATCCAAATGAAGTGGTTCAAAGCTTGTTGGAAAGGTCTTGGCAAGTCCTACGAAAGTGAAAAAGTGACCTATGTGCAAAAAATGAATAGATTTGGAGTTATGATCAAAATCATAACAAGAGGCGAAAAGACTTAGTGAAATTTCACATTTTTAGCACTTTTCAAGTCATGTTTTCAGCCTACGTCAAGGATGTTTTTGACCTAGTTTCACTTGGAATTTGAAACTTCCCGAAACATGAAAGTTGTAGAGCATGATGAGGGCTTTCCAAAAAGTACAATAACTCCTCCATAGCATTTTTGAGCTAGGAGTTTCGAAGGAGGCAAGTTGGGGTTCAAACACTTGAATGCACCATTCCAAAATTGTCACAAATCAACTTGCCAACCACTTAAACCATTCTTATCCATTTTATCTCATATTTAGAGATTTTAATGAGTATAAATACATAAAGGGTGAAGGTTTGAAAGGGCTTGACAAGATGACAAGCCAAGTTGCAAGCAAGTTGCAATATTTTAATAAAAAAATCAAGAGGAAAGAGAAACTTTTTCATGAAGAAATCTGCAGCTGCAGTTCCCTTACTCCCTAGCCACACTTAAATCACTTCCATGGACCTCATACAACTTTATTTGTTCATCACATTGAGGCAAGAACTTTGAATTCCAACTGCACCAAATCTTGGACAAATTTTCTTCATTTTTCTCTCCAAAGATCAAAACTCCAAATTTGTCCTCACCCTTGATCATGTGGCTTTGCCTATAAATAGGACAGATTCTATGCATCAAAAACACCACAATTGAAACAAGAAATCCAGCCACAAACACTCTCCCTCACCAGTTGCAAACTCTCTTACAAATCCAACAAAAACTCCAAAGTGCCAAAAATCTGTCTTGGACAGAACTCAACTCAAACCATTTTCCAACCATTCCACGCTCTTTCTAACACACCACACAAGTTTTAAATGACCCACTAGAGCTATCCAAGCTGCCATTTGCACCAGAAACCATTCCTTTCTCAAAGTCAACCTCCAAAACCAAAAAAGTCAACTTTCTGCATCTTTCAAGCCATAACTCATTACAGATCATTCCCAACTCTTTTGACACCTCTAACACTTCATAAATAGAATATAGAAACTGTCAAAATCCAGTTGGTACTTTTATAACAAATATTGGACCATGTTGCTTTGTAAAATCATGGATTTTTGAGGTTTTTCTTCACTTTTCAAGCCACTATGTTGAACAGTGGTGTTGTGGTTCATTGGAGTTGCTTTTCATCATCCAAAGACCATTTTTAGACTATATAAAGATAGAAAGGACCTCTCATTTTCTTATTTGACAAGGTTGCTTCAAGAGGTAAGCCTAAACCATTTAATTGAATTTTTGCTTTGCATTTCACATGCTATGTTGAGTTGTAACCATGCTTTTTTGCTAGACATTGTTTGAGAATTTTATATGTGTGTTATATGTCATGTATAAACCACCATTTGCATTAGAAATTGTGATTTCTTGACTGTCCAAAATGCTGGTCAGAAACTAAGGCAAACTAGGTCACCATGTGCATGTTGATGCCAATTTGTCAATCCATGTGTGCATTTTATGACTTCTCTTGATCCAATCATTATAAATGATGTATGTGTGATGTTTGCATACTTTTTTCACCAAACCTTGCTCTGTTTTGGACTGTCCATATGCTCATGCTTTTGGTTGTGACCAAAGTTGCCTAAACAATGATGCTATCGAAATTTTCAGTGATTGTGTTGTATGGGAAAAAAAATTGTACCATTGAATTCCTTTTTTAAAAACACATAATTCTAACTTTTGTTTCACTCCATTTGTTTAAGTTTTGACTGAGTTCCACTTCTTCATGCAAATGACTTAAGTTACCTTACTTTGCCTTGCCCTAGTTTTGCCCCCATTTGTGCACCAACTTTGAATGATCATAACATGCTCATATGTTATGCTATTAATGCCATTTTTTAAAAAAACTACTCTATATCATGTCTACTTTCATAAAGTGAAGAAATAATTCAAGTATCATTATCCTAGAAAGACTTTTATCCACTTTAAAAACATGTGTTTTTAGGGTTTTCACCATGGTGTTTGTAAACTTTTTCAACTTATAACATGATTTTTCTTGTGAGATTGATCTTGTGTGATGCATATATGTTTTTTAACTTGTTTAAATGCTCAAATATGTTTGATCCATTGCTTTACCATGTTCATACTTGCTTTTGTGAATGCATATATGAAAAAATAGCATGTTAAACTTCATATGTGAACCTTACCATGATTCTTGATGTTGTAACCTATGGAATGTGCTTACCATGTCTTATTCTACTTGTTTATATGTCTTGCTAGAACCATAACATGATAGGGTTTATGTTTTGTCTTGGTTGCTACCATGAACATTGCTTTGTTTTCTCTAATGAAACCATGAACTTATGCTTTGATGTTTGTCAACTCTTTGCCCTTTCATGTTGTCACGTGATCACTCTAAACTCTTTTGGTTGTTACCATGTTTCTTGCCTTCATCATGGTAAATTTTGTCACATTTGGTCTTACTTTATTTATGCCTCATGATTTTTTTAAGTTGTAACTTATATGCTTGATCCTTACTTGTTCACCTCTGTGTGTTCTTTGATGTCGTGACCTCTTGAACATGATCCCATGCCTCCACCTTACTTGTTATGATGTCTTGTTAGAACCATAACATCTTTAGGATTGAGTCTTGTTTTGAAAGTTATCTTTTGAGCATGTATGACTCCCCATGAACTTTGAACTTCTTACTTGAACTATTGTAACACTTTTTGTATACTTACTTGTACTTGATTGTCATCAATGCATGATTGTTGGTCTCATGTTGTTACATTTGACATTCTTTGAATACTTGCCTCAAGTTGTAACTTTCTTGCATTTAAACTTGTTTGAATTACATGTTTTTGTTTATCTTGATGGTTCTCACCTCACTTCCCTTCATCTTTGTTAAGATATATAAAGTTGATCTTGCCTTACATGTTTGGTCTTGTAAGAACCTCCATCATCATGTCCCTCTAGATATTGTAATATCTTTGTGCTTTATTGGTTGTAACCATTTGATTTGATTGTAATCTTTGCTTGATGTTGTTACATGCTTGCATATCTCTTCTTGGTTGTCACCATGCTCTTTTATATGTCCATCATGTTTGAATGAATGCTTATATATGCTTTTAGCTTTGTTAAGTTATTCCCCAAGTGATGGAACTTGTTAGTTCTCATCCAGTTGCCTCCTCTTGTCCTTTTCCAAAGGAAAGTCTCTCTAATGACCCTTGGATCATAAATAGCTCATTACCCCTCCCTCTGACTTTGTTAAGTCACTTTGAACCCTAACTATATTAAGTTAGAACCTACAAGCCATTAGACTTTGCTTTAATTCTAAAAGACCTACCCCTTGTTAGGAGTATCCTTAAATTAGAACTTTAAGATAGAGTTTGTCAACTCTATGTAAGAATCATGGTCATGATTACTTACTCCCCTCTTGGCTTTTGTAAAAGTCAATTCCTTTGAGTGTATAACTTAGAATAGAGAGTTTTGTTAAACTCTATACAAGCATTGTTATGTTTGTTCCCCCTTGAACCTTGATCATAATCAAGTGTTCATCTTTCCCTAGTAAGGTGAACTACAATTGCTCTGATTATATCCTAGTTAGGATACGTAGGCAGAGGATGCGATATCTTTGCGAGCAAACTTAGAAACTATGCTTAGGTCTTTATCTACACCCCTAACCTTATACCCAATTTCAAACCATAACAAACATTTAGCAAACTTAGCATACAAACAAACAAAAGGTTCCTATAGAGTACTACATATGTTTAGGATGTGAAATACCTACCCTAAGCATAACCAACCCCCGATCTCTTAGCATTGTTGTTACATCGCGCAAAAGGTTTTTTTTCTTTAACCTTTCCTTTGGATAAATCAAAGCCCGGTTGTGAGTTTTAAGAATTAAGATTCAAGTTAATCAATAGCTTGGTATCACGGTTTTCACCGCAATAAAAGGTCCTTTTCCTCTTTAAATTCATTGGACTTAGGGTGTAGATGAAGTTGGATAAACATTCACTAATTGAAATCTATCTTTAAAGTGAATTTTTCAATTCATTTTAGGTGCTTTGAGTTAATGATATGTTTAGTGCTTTAATCCACCAAGATGAGTTGATGAACTTAAAGATGGAATGACCTTGAACTTGTAATCCAATTTGGCATTCCATTTCCTCTTCTCTTTTTCCTTTTAATCGATAAAAATCTTTGATATCGTTTAAAGTTATTTCAAGTTCTTGATAAAGATGAGATTGTTTCCTATTTTCTTTTCGTGCGATATTGCTTTCGGAGAGTGATTTATATATCACTTCTCTTGCATGCATTAGCACTAACATTGTTATTGACCGGCCTCAGATAGTTGTGGTTTCTATATAAACCCAATTACGATTGCTTAACATAGCACTAAATTGTCCCGTAATCAGAAAGTGGTCATTCGTGGCTCAAACTTATGTTTGAAAGTCCAAGTATGGTTGATTATTTGTCTTAGGTCCATCACCTATGAAACTTATTGTTAGGAGGATTTCATTTTATCAATCCTCTAATAAGTTATCATCAACTTTGGCTTAAGTGCATGAGTTTACCATCGTTGATCATTTGCTCTAACAACTAATCACTAACTAACTAATGATATCATTGTACTAACTTTGTTTATGTTTCCTTATTGCTCCCTATCTCTCTTTTATCCTTATGCTTCATTATTATCATCTCATATCATATTATTTTTTATGCTTCCGTTATTTTTCCTTTGTCCATTGGACACATGTTTATGTTTCTGTTCTTTTCTTTTGTCCATTTGGACCATATCTTGTTTAAAACACTAATAAAGGATTAAACCTCTAAAAAAACTTGGTGATCTTAACTTTGTTGTTATGCTCTTGGCCTATTTTTAGACCTTGGAGTTCTTGGACTATTCTTGGACCCTTGGACTTAGAATTACGACTCTTTCCCTATGCTTAGAGTATTGTGGATCTTTGCCTTTATTTGGCTTTTTTACTTGCTTATGCTTCAAAATGGACGGAATTCTTATTTGGCTTACTATGAAGTGTGCTACAAGATGGTTAGATCCTTCTTATTTCTAACTTTTATTTTGCTTTCTAGGGTAGTCACTTCATCTTTTCCCCTTCTTAAATTTTCAAAATATCCTCCCTTTTTCAAATAAACATTCTTGCTTTCAAACTTTAATCCGCTTTCATAATAAAACTTTGACTTTTTTCAAGTGATTTTAAAAATTTGTTTTCTTTAATAAATGTCAATCAATTTTAATCATATTTTGACAAATTTCAAAAAGACTATAAAAAAGATCAACCTCATTCAAACTTTTTGTGCCTTTGTGCACTTTTCATTTTAAAACTTTTCATAAAGTTTAGACATGAGTCATTTCCATAGTTGAGATATAATTCTCCTATTCTCCATAGTATTAGAATGTTGACATTTTCCACTTAGTTGTTGAGTGATAGACTTGTTGATTTTAATCCAAGCAAAACCCTTCATCTTTAGGTGATGCAAATGTTTTCATATACTTGTGGGCGACTAGTCGTAATTTTCTCCTTAAAATGACGACTTGTCTTTACATTTAAAGTCAATAAAAACCAACAAATTTTTGTTATTTGTACCATGAACTACGGGGTTTTGATCCTATATTGCACTTTATGGGTACGTAGGCATGAGGCGATAAGTCTCTCCAAACAGAAAAATCTTAAAAATAATTCTCTTCTCGTCTCCCCAATCTCTTTTCAAAAAAAACCTTTTTTTCAAACCAAAAAGCGTAGATATTTCAAAGGGCTCCGATAGAGTACTATAGATGTTTTGGGTGCTAACACCTTTCCATTGCGTAACCAACCCCCTTACACAGATCTCTGTTTTTGTTATTGTTTTAAAACTCTTAAGTTTTATTCGCTCTTTTTCCTTTCCTTTTTCGGATAAAATAAAAGTGCGGTGGTAACTCTTGCATTTTTTAGTTAAGTTAATCAATAGCTTACACTCATAAATTTCCCCGCTACACCTACCATTATCCCCAATAAACCTGATCCCATGCACCAATTGAATATAAGCTTGCCAACCAAATTGAATTAAAGGAAATATGAAACCCTAGGCTCTTGATGCTTAATAACTCTTGAAGAATGTAAGCTTTGATACTTGATGATCTCATTCAGAGAAACTCCTGATCCCATGTCTTAGAAGACCAATGCCAAGTATGATTATAAGCTATGACCTAATGAAAATGCAGATGAATGCGAAACATAAGCAAAAAAAAAAGTTAGAAAAAGTGAGGGAAAATTTTGTGATGCTACAACTGCCCCTATTCAATTGACTTAAACCTAAAAGGATGATAGCATTAGTTGTCATACATTCAAGGTAGAAGGTGATTGAATACAAAAAGAACCCGGAAAATTGCAAACTGTGGGGATTTATATGATAAAGTGATTGCCAGCCTAAGATGGACTTAAAGATAGCAGGTACCAACCAAAAGTTAGGATAGGCAACGGACACATGATACCAACCAAAAGTTGTGATAACAAAAGATAACAATCAAGAAGATACTAACCAAAAGTTAGAATAAAGGCTACTAATCAAAAGTTAGAATCACCGGAGAGAGTACCAACCAAAAGTTGGAATACAAGTATAAGGTACCAACCAAAAGTTGGGATGCAAGGAGTACCAACCAACAGTTGGGATAAAAGGAGTACCAACTAAAAATTGGGATAGAAGGCTACTAACCAAAAGTTAGGATTACCAGAACACCGAACAAAGGCGAATCCACAAATGAAGACTACCAACCAAAAACTGGGATGATCAACAAGAAATACCAACCAAAAGTTGGGATAAAAGGCTACTAACCAAAAGTTAGAATCACCAGAAAGATACCAACAAAAAGTTGGGATTCAACTAAAGGGTATACAGGAGGTAGAATCAACAAAATTACGACCCAAAGAAAAGATGACTCTGCTGGGGAATAAAAGAAAAATATTTCTATCCATTAAAGAGTTAATGGAAGGAATACCGTCTTCATTAGAGGGACACATCATCAAAGGGTTGACGGAAAGGAAGCTGACATTGCCAAAGATTGACGGGAAGAACCTTCATTAGAAAGATACCTCGTCAAAGGGTTGATGGAAGAATAACATCTGGAATATCGTCATCAAAGAGTTGATGGAAAGAAAACAGACTTCATCAAAGGGTTGACAAAAAGGAAACTGACATAGTCAAAGGGTTGACAGAGAAAAGAGAAGAAAAAGAGATCAGAGCTCTGAGGGAAGAGGATAGAGGCAAGGTTTCTTGAGGTTTCCAAGAACTTAAAGGAGAAAGGTTTGGAATCGGAAAATTAAGGTATGAGGAGTATTACCTTCATTTTTTTCAATATATGATTCAATGTATTTAAAGCCGATTTAAGAATTTAGGAGGTTTTTGAGTTTGAGGAAATTAGGCCTTCGTGGCCAAATCTATTTTTAAGGTTATTTAAGTATGGGGAGTATTACCTTCAGTGTTTTCAATATATGATTCAATGTATTTACAGCCAATTTAAGGATTTAGGAGGTTTTTCAGTTTGAGGAAATTAGGCCTTCGTGGCCAAATCTGTTTTTGAGGTTGCTTAAGTATGGGGAGTATTGCCTTCATTGTTTTCAATATGTGATTCAATGTGTTTAAATTCGATTTAAGGGTTTAAGAATTTTGAGTATTGAATTGTTGTTGCCTTTCTGGTGAGTTTAATGAGTTTGAGGGATTTGAACTTATGGTCTGATAGGTTTAAGGCTGATTTGGGAGTAGGGAAATTAGGCCTTCATGGCCAAAATCTGTTGTTGAGGTTTAAACCATATAGGTTAATTGATTATGAGAACTCTAATGAATGTGGGAATATTGTAAGGATTTTATGGGAATTAGAGGCGTAAATATGATACGGGATTGGCCTAATAAGTCGTAGATTTTGTGCCTTTATCGTCGTAATACCTTAGGAATGATTTAGGGATGTTTTTGGGGTATTGGGGAAGGAAATCGTAGGGACTTTTGGGCTGGTTTTGCTACTGTTACGTAACAGCGTTTTGCTGTAATCGCGAGTTCGCACGGTAAACACTCCCCCCAAACTCACACGGCGAACTATCAAGCGAATGTAGCAGAGTTTCGCGAATTTGGTTCTTATACAGTGCTATTTTGATGCTTTAGTGTTGTGATTTTCTTGATGAATTACCAGGAGTATGACTGTGATTCCTATGTGATTAATACATGATTGTATGATGATTCCTACGAGTAATGATGATGCGTTATTATGTTGATTCCATGAGTTTTGATGATTATATGATAACTTGATTATTATGATGATTTTGATGAATGATGATGCACCTAATGAGTTTATTATGAGGATGATATTGACGTGTGTATCATGCATTCATATGCATTCCGGACTTCGGTCTAGTGTTTGATTCTTGTGGCTTCAGTCCCATTGTGAAGATCTGAAGTATTTTGTTGTGCTCTGGTTCTTGTGTAGAATCGATCTTATTGATGGGGATCTATGGAGGGTTGATGGCCCAGCGTCCATCGAATTTTGATGAATTGGTACCATATGCATGAGTCTTGTTGCATTTGCATTTATGTGACAATTTGGTGTAATTTATGATATTATGGATTTTTGATGTTTCCTTGATGATTATGATGATGTTGAATATGAAAATGATGTTATTTTATATATTGATTCATTTATTGATTATTATGAATGATTTTACTCACCCTTCCTGTTTGAGTGTTACCTCCACGTGGGTAACGTGCAGATGATCAGGTTTAGTCGTGGATGTCGTCGAGGACTTTTTGGAGTTTTTGACATTTTGGTTAACTTAGAGGGTCTTGCTATGATAGTGTAACATCGGGTTGGGGTCATTGAGTTAAACCATGTTTTATTGATTTTTGTTAGTTTTATTATGTTGATGTGGAAGGAAAATTTTGGATTTGCCTTTTTGAGTTCCACTGTCATTTGAGCAATTTTTGAGTAATTTTGGGAAAACCCGTTGTTTACGGAGCATTGACTTTGATTTGAATTATTGAGAAATGTATGCCCTTTGAGGTGATTTTTATTATGTTTAAAATATTACTCTAATAAATGTGAATGATTTGCCATTATATTTTTGGGGTAGAAAAGGGTGTTACATTAGTGGTATCAGATCAGGTCGGTCCGTCCAGCCAAGTTGTCTAATGTTATTTGTTCCCTAGTATGCGACATGTGTGTGAAAAAACTGTTGGTACACGTTGTTTTTCTAACCTTTGTCTACAGAAGTGGGAATGAAACAAGTGGGGAGAAGCTTGTGCTTCTCCAGGATGCTTCAAGTGTGGAATGGTGGCTCAGTGTGTCGATGAGCACTCTTATAGTTTGGCAAAGATGGTTTATGCCCCCATCATGATTTTCGATTGTCTATTGACAAATTGAGGAACTGATCACCCTTAATCTCTTGTTGATAGTAGACGGAGTCATGTTGGATGGGATAGACATGTCTTGCAAGCTTAGATGGCGTGTGCAGTGAATTGTTTTGAGTTAAGCTAAGTGCTTACGAATTGTTTGGTGAGTCGGTGTCGGATGGTGCTGAGATGCTTATTTTGATGGAAACTTTGAGCGTTAATAAAGTGGGAAGTTGGTGGCGTGGTAAATATTTTTTATTATCCAGAAGTTTTTCCTGATGAGATAAGTGATTTACCGCCGGAACGTGAAGTGGAGTTTACGATCGACCTAGTTCCTAGAACTAGTTTGGTAGTGATGGCTCCATATCATATGTCTACACCGGAATCGAAGAAGTTGAAGAATCAACTTGAAGATATGCTTGAGGAGAGGTTCTTTTGTCCAAGTGTGTCACCGTGGGGTGCACCAATTTTGTTAGTTAAGAAGAAAGAAGTTTTTGTGAGGCTTTGTTTGGATTATAGACAATTGAACAAGGTGACTATCAAGAATAAGTGTCCACTTCCAAGGATTGATGATTTGATGGATCAGTTAGTTGTTGCAAGTGTGTTCAGTAAGATAGATTTGAGATTTGGGTATCATCAGATTCGTGTGAAGGCTGAAGATATTCAGAATACTGCTTTTAAAATAAGGTATGGACATTATGAGTATTTCGTGATGCCATTTGGCGTGACTAATGCATGATGTGTATTTATGGAGTATATGAACAGGATTTTCCATCCTTATTTGGACAAGTTTGTGGTTGTGTTCATTTATAATATTTTGATATATTCAAATAGTAAAGAGAATCATGTTGAGCATCTGAAAATTGTGTTATTGGCGTTGAAAGAGAAGCAGTTGTATGCAAAACTGTCAAAGTGTGAGTTTTGGTTGAAGTAAGTGAGTTTCCTTGGTCATGTGATCTTGAGTAGAGTTATTGCGGTTGATATGTTGAAATTTGAAGCTGTATCGCAATGGGAAGCTCCAAAACCTGTTTTTGAGATTAGAAGTTTTCTTGGGTTGGCATATTATTATCGAAAATTCATTGAAGGATTTTTCCAAGTTATCTTTTCCATTGACGCAGTTGATTAGGAAGGTTCAAGATTTTGTTTTGGATGCAAAGTGTGAAGAAAGTTTCAAGAGCTTTTGAGAAGGCTAACAACAGCTCATGTTTTGATTTTGCCGAATCCGGTAGAACCATTATTGTATATTGTGATGCTTCATTGATGGGATAGAGAGGTGTGTTAATGCAACATCAGCAAGTTTTAGCTTATGCTTCAAGGCAACTTAAAGTGCATGAGAGGAATTATCTAAAGCAGGATTTGGAGTTGGTTGTTGTTGTGTTTGTGTCGAAGCTTTGGAGGCATTATTTGTTTAGTTAGAGATTTTAGATGTTTAGTGATTATAAGAGTTTGAAGTATTTCTTTGATAAAAAAGAATTGAATGCGAGGCAAAGGAGATGATTGGGACTTCTGAAGGATTATGGTTTTGGTTTGAATTACCATTTGGATAAAGCAAGCGTGGTAGCTGATGCATTGAGTATGAAATCTTTGCATATACCGATGTTGATGGTAAAAGAGTTAGAACTGATTGAGCATTTTTGTGATATGAGTTTGGTTTGTGAAGAGACTTCTTATGGAGTTAAGTTTGGTATGTTGAAGCTTACTAGTTGTATTCTTGATGAGATTCAAGAAGGTCGGAAATCTGATTTGAGTTGGTAGATTGGTTGAATTTGATGGATCAAAGTCGTAGAGCTGATTTTCGAATTATTGAAAATGGTATCATGAGATGTCGTGATAGAGTTTGTGTTCCAGATATTGTTGAGTTGAAAAAGAGTATTCTTGAGGAAGAACATCGAAGTAGATTGTGAAGGTAGGAAAAACACTTAGAAGGGGGGTTGAATAAGGGTTTCAAATAACAACTATGACAATAGCAAAAATAACAAGGTATTTTTATCCTGGTTCATTTGAACTCAAACTACTCCAGTCCACCCTACCCAGGTGATTTGCCTTTCTCAACAAGGACTTAATCCACTAAATCAAACTGATTATAGTGTTAACCACTAAGACAAACAGTCTTAGTCTTCTCAAGAAATCTGACCACAACTTGGTCTCTTAAGAAAACTTTTACAAACAAGTAAAATACAATGTGTTTAAGAGTTCCTTCTAAAAAGCTATATCACATCTGTGATTTTACACAAATGAAGAACGAATTAAATCTTAGAATGAAGTTGAGAGAGTTTAGATATTTTTCTTTGATTGTTCAGTAATTGGTCAATTCATCGTTAGTTGAAATGATGTAGAAGTCTTGTTTAAATAGAACTTCACTTTCATTTCTTAAAGGACGTGCAGTTGACATTATGTCTTCTTTGACTTTTCTTTCTCAGAAGAGGAATGTTTGGACAAATCCTTTTTGTCTGAATTCTTGTGTCATGCATGAATGAGGAAAGAGTCGTTCAAATAAGGACAAAGAATATGTCAACGGATCTTTATTTCAATAATATCTTCTTTAAAAATTCTGAAACAGTCTTGCATCAGATCTTCTAATGATGTTTCTTGCTCTTCAGATCAGAGTTACTCTATTCAGAGTATTTGCAGCCAAGTGCTTTAGCGTGAATGATCTTTATTAGAGCAACCTTGAATATCAGAACTTCTGTACTTGCAGCGTTAAGTACTTCCAGAGTCTTATAATTCTTTACGCATGCTCTTTCGCTCAGAGTCTTCTGATGCTTCGCTCAAAGTCTTCTGCAGCTTCGCTCAGAGTCTTCTACAGCTTCGCTCAGAGTCTCTTTCAGCTTCGCTCAGAGTCTCTTTCAGGCAGCGTTCAGAGTCTTCTGATTCTTAACTTTCAGAGGAGTTTTTGCTTCTAGAGGAATATTAATTTTAATATCTGAAACAAAAACACTTGAATACGATTAGAGTATATATTTACTTTATACAAAATTTCATTAATGTTATCATCAAAACATAGAGATATATTAAGAACCAATATGTGTTCTAACAATCTCCCCCTTTTTGATGATGAAAAAACTATGGGAAATTTTGTTCAGAGCATTAAAAATATCTTTCCCCCTGAGATTATGAATCTCCCCCTGAATTGAATACTGATAAGAAATAATTACTTCCCTTTCAGTACAAGTATTCTTTCCAGAATCAGAGCAAACTTTGGAGATTCTCAGAGTTTGTTCAGAGTTACTCTAATCAATTTATCTGATGAAAAATTTGAGCTCTGAAATACTGAATTCAAAGTTAGTTATATTTAAACATGTCTGAGTTCCATTTTTGTAATTGTTTATGTGAACAATCAGAATTTCCATTTTCTCCCCCTTTTTGTCATATCAAAAAGAAAAAATTTTAAGACAAAAAATCTAACAGAGGAAAAAACATAACGCATATCATATAATCAGATGGAAAAACCAAATAGTCACAGATGCATTGATAAGGCATTTAGAAGAAAAACAAGATAAGCAAAACAACACAGAAGTGCACAAAATAAAACAACTAAGAAGAAGAACGAGAAGCCAAAATCTTCAGAAGATTTGTTATCTCAGAGGTTGAATCTTCTTGCTTCGCCATCCAAGTTTTGATCTCAGATGTTGATTCCTCTTGTTTACCCATCCTGTTTTTTATTTCATCTGTTGTTTTCTTTTGTTCAATCATCCAAGTTCTGAACTCAGCGTTTTCATCTTCTTGCTTTTCAACCTTAATCTTCAGATCTTCAACTTCTTCTATCTTCAACTAAGAAGATTCTGGAGCACTCATAGAAGCAGATGCATTGCCAACGACCATTGCAGATTCATTCTCTATTTCTATAGGAGAAGGTTGAGCAGATGCATAAACGTCTTCGGAAATGGAAGCTTCTGAGATGACTTTCTCAGTCTGAGAATCCTCAGTCATCTGAAGTGTAGCAGCTTCTTCAGAAGAGGAACAAACAAATTCTTGAGGTGTATTTTCCAGAAGAGTTGGAGTTCTGCTAACTCTTAAAAGAGTGAGTCTGACAGCTTCAGCAAATCTTACCTTTGCATCATCATAGCAAATATCTTGAAGATTTGAAGCCCCAGAGTTGAATCTAGTTTTGAATCTTGTCCAGATGGCTTCAGAATCAGTAGGATTGAAGCTTGAGAAGCACTCCTTCTTAACAGAAGATAACCACATATTTATTTGTTTTTCAAAACTAGAAAACAGTGCACCAACATCTAGCCTAGGTTTGGGTTTCAGGTAGGCTTCTAAAGGTGATGTTTTAATGGGAGCAGAGGTTGAAGGTATAGAAAAAGTAGGAATAATGATTACAGGAGAATATGGTGAAGAAGGAATATGGACAGATGAGGCAGAAACAACCTTAGGTTTAGAGGGGATATCTATTTGGGTTGTTTCAAAGATTTCAGAAGAATGGAATGGGGAGTTGGGTGTGAGTGAGATAGCGTCTGATGAACCAGAAGATGTATCAGATGAACCAGATGATTCAGATGATGAACATGATCCAGATGAAACAGGGTGTACTGTCATCAGAGGTTGAATGTCAAGAATCTCTGGTTCAGGATCAGATGGTATTGTTTCAGATTGTTGTGGTTCTGATGGTTGTTTTTCAGAAGGTTGTTGTGTAGACGGGTTTGGTTCAGATGATTGTGGTTCAGAAGGTTCAGGTAAGGCTTCTGGAATGAATACAGAGGTGGTTTGAATAGAATGGGTGTGATGGTCAGATGAAGGTGATGTGTTCTGTTGAGGGGAGTCATTTTATGGTTGAGGTTGAGAAGGGGGAACAGATTCATGAACATTTTCAGAATAAAAGTGTCCAGTTGTAGTGTGTGTTGGAGAGGGAGTAGGTATGGGTTCGTAAGGAGGAGGAGATCCAGATGTTGGTTCTGTTACTTGTTCCAAAATAGGAGATAAATTTACATAAGGGTTACCTTGCTTCCTTAAGCGTTTGGGCTTCACAGAAGATGCTTCTCCAGAAGCGTTTCTCTTAGGCTTTGTAGATCCTTCCTCTGATACCTTTCTCTTCTTTCTCTTTTTCTCTGCAAAGAAATCTGGTCCAGGTTCATTTGCTCTTTTTATCAAGTCTGGGGGCATGGGGGTTCCATCTTCTAAGCATGCAGCAATGTAGTTCAGAAGAACTTCCCTTGGTTCTTCAGCAGTGAAGAGAGGAAAATCGTCCACATGAATTCTTCTTCTGTGAACAGCATCAGAGTCCATCTTGACTGGCTCTGATTGAATTTCCTCTACAAGTCTCATCCTCAACAGACTCTTCCCATTCAGAGGCATTCCCAGAATTGGAACCAATTCTTCTGACTGACCTGCCTCTGTCAGATGAGCCACTAAACCATTCTCTGTCAAAATATCAGAAATCAATCTGCCCATAAGGATCCAGTTTCTGATCTTCTGATGCTTTATTCTGATTTCCTCTCTGGACTGTATTACATGGCTCCATAGATGAGCAAATAACAAGTGTGGCAGATCCACCTTGATGTTATTTCCCAAGCAGTACAGAAAGTACAGTTGTTCAGCATTGATGTAATCTGGAGAGTTTGTTGATTTTCTATGATGAATACATCCTAGAAAGATCTTTGCCCAGATATTGTAGTGCACTTTCAGATCTTTTATTTTGCTTGAGGCCAGCCCAGTTGTAAAAACTTCTTTGTAGACAACATCCATGTCTACACGTCCAGTAGAGAGATTGTGAACACCATCCACTTCTTCATAACCAATTAATTTGCGAATTAAATCTTCAGTGATGATTATCTCTTTACTCAACACATATGAAACAATGAACTTTGGATATACCTTTGCATGAATACATAATTCTTTCATCGAAAGAGGGAAAACTGGACCAAACAGTCTATCAAAGTATTTAGTCCATCCTTGTGCAGAAACAATCAGTCTCAAATCAAACCCATTCTTTGCAATGCAGTCAAAATCGACCATGAATTCGCAAAGAACTTCCAACTCTTCAATAGGAGTGAGAAGGGTTCTTTCAGGTTCTTTGTAGGTGAGGTTACCCGCTTCAGATGAAGATCCAACCATTATAGAAGCAGGTTTCTGAGTTGATGAAGATGAGGTTGCCATTGAAGAACGAGAGAGATAACTTGTTTTTCTTGAAGATTTTGGTTTGAGGAGATGAAGACAATGAAGCAAGCAAAAATGCATAAAGGTTGTGAACGAGAGTGAAAAGTGTGAAGAGTGTTATGTTGTGGAATATATAGGGGCAAAGAATTAGGGCACACAATCACACGTTCAGCATTTACTCACAATTAATTAAAACATTAAATCACATCAAAAAGAATAATGATGAAAAAGCATTTAATGATTCTGACAAGCGTGGGGAGAAAAACGAGAAAATTAATTGCTCAAACAGTACCTCTAAATGGCGTCTCATTGTGTACACTCCACCTTTTCAGATTCTGTGTGACACGTGTTTACTGTTTGGGTGTCTCTGAAACTTCTTAAGGAAATGAACCGTTAGCAGCGTTCAGATCCTCTGAAGGTTGTTAGTTCAGGGTTTCAAAAGAAATAAAGTAATAAATGAAATTCAGAAGAGAATACTCCAGAGTATAGACATTAAGAAATTTTTATCTGAGTAAATTTTCTTCTGAATAATAGTTTTATTCTGGACAAAAATCCATACTAATATTCTTCAGAATAAACTTAAACCTATCTCAGCAAGGGGTTTTGTAAAGATATCAGCCCATTAATGGTCTGTATCAACAAAGTTTAAACTTATAATTCCCTTCTAAACATAGTCTCTGATGAAATGATGCTTAATTTCTATATGCTTTGCCTTAGAATGTAAAATGGGATTCTTAGATAAGCAAATAGCAGAAGTATTATCATAGAAAATAGAAATGTTACTCTCATATATCTGATAATCTTCTAGCTGACTCTTCATCCAGAGCATCTGTGTACTACAACCAGTAGCAGCAATATATTTTGCTTCTGTTGTTGAAAGTGCTATTGTGGGTTGCTTCTTGCTGAACCATGAGATCATATGACTTCCCAGAAACTGACAGCTTCCAGAAGTACTTTTACATTCTACTCTGTCTCCAGCATAATCAGCATCATAGAATCCTACTAGTTTGTATTCATCAGATCTTGTGTAACACAAACCCACATTAGTAGTACCTTTCAGATACCTAAGAATCCTCTTAACAACTGTCAAGTGAGATTCTCTAGGATCTAATTGGAATCTAGCACACACACAAACACTGAAAAGAATATCAGGTCTAGAAGCAGTCAAATACAAAAGAGATCCAATCATACCTCTGTAGAGCTTTTGATCTACCTTCTTACTTACCTCTTCTTTTCCTAGAGTGCTTGTTGGGTACATTAGAGTTTTAGCCAACTTACTTTCTGTCATGTTAAACTTCTTCAGAAGCTCATTCACATACTTTGCCTGATGTATGTAGGTGCCTTCTAGAGTTTGATTGACTTGAATTCCCAGAAAGAATCTAAGTTCTCCCATCATGCTCATTGTTGCACCCCAAAATTTGCCCAACCTTTTCTTTACTTGGTTTATGTTTCATTTCATTGTTCTAGCATATTGCATTGCATATCATTTTGCATTTATAGGGGATCAAGAGATGTGTGTATAACAAGAGGAATTTGCCAAGGGTTCTAAGCCTAATCAAGATGTTGTATTCAAGTTATCAAGTGGTTATCATCATCAGAAGAAGGACAAAGCCCTTTGAGAAAGCAAATCAATGTATGTGGTTCACCTCCTATTTAGAAGGCCATTTGAGGGTCGTCTGAAGACCTCAAGTCCATGTTTCTGGAGGGAGATTGTCATTTAAGCTCATTGGAGACCTTGAGGGTCATTGTGGAGCTCATCCAAGTGTTATGCCAAGTGCAAGTGGCTACAGTTGAAAAGGGTTGGAATTAGGGTTTCATTTCTAATCAGGCTAAATTTGCTTTTGAAGAAAAAAACTTGTTTCCATGGTCTTCCATATGTCCTAAGGTGTTTGAGGATGGGTGATTAACCATCAATTTTAATCATAAGAGATCAAATTGATCAGTTGATTGAAAATTAGGAGATTTGGAGAAAAGTCAACTGTGCAGTGAAAAACATCAACTCCTGACTTTTTGAGGTCAAGATCATGATCCCTAATTTCAATATGACCAATGGGTGGAATTTGATCAAAAAAAGTCAAGGGAATCATGAAAAATTAAAGGTTGTTGAAAGTTGCCATTTTGGGAATTAGGGTTTTAGAAACTTTCCATTTTTGGAATGTTTTATGTTTGGAACAACCATTTTCAAAGCCATTTTTCTTCATGATCAATGTTTCAAATGAACCTTTGGCCAACATCAAAGTTGTTCCTTGTATCTCAATCTTTCTTCTGAGTACCAATTCATAATCATATGATATTTGGAGCTCAAGTTATGATCGATCAAAGTTGGAGATTTCAATGGTTTCAAAAGTTGTTAAGTTTGGGCAAATTTTTGCACCACTTTGCAAGCCAATTCTCATCCCATTCTTGATGTCAAATGAAACTTTGTCCCAAATGAAAGTTGTAGAGTGTGTTCCAAGCTTTCCAAAGAGTCCAAGAAGTCCTCAATTGGATTTGAGAAGCTCAAGTTATGGATGTGCAAAGTTGGAAAAAAAATAAGCCAATTTCATAACTTAGAATTTTTTCTAAGTTATTCATGAGCAGTTTGCTTGTCACGATATTCAACCACAAATTTCATGATCTTCCAATCCTCAAATCAAGACAACTCCAACATGAAATTTGTTCTGGTCCATGCCCTCTTTCATTTGATTCCAAGATCAAAGTAATTGGATTTGTGAGCACAAAGTTATCATTGATCAAAGTTGGTACATAGAACATTTTTGCCAAAGAATGAAAGGTGGGTTTTTGTTGGTTTGCTTCTATTCATCAGCCTTCACACTCTCCCATGCGCATGGGAGGCTGTTTTTGTTGCTACCAAGTTTTGCCAAAAAGCAGCATAACCCCCTTTCTTGCCATTTTGTCATTTTCAAATAATTACCCAAATGAGCTATGAGCCAAAACCAACACAACCCAAGGTCTTCCCACATTTCTGCAAGGAAAGCAACTGATGCAGCAGCTGCAACACCATTTCTGCATCCACCCTTGATTCAAAAAGTGACCATGGGGATGAAAATCTGTCCATTCACCTTCTTGCCTTGGTCAAACCCTAAAAACCTGATTTCATTCAGTATTTAAGCTAAACATCAGTTCACACAAACCCTAGCCACCACTTGTGCGAAAATCAGAAGAAAAGCTTTTGACATTTTCTCTCAAAATTGCCCTAGAAAGCCAACTGTTAGTTTCAAAAGGGAGACTTCAAAGCTTAGGAGAAGGAGAGGTAGCTTGCTGTTGGTTTTTGCTCAAGACAGTCTGCAAGAGATAAGCATCACAAAACTCTTTGATTTATTATGTCAGTAGCATTAAAGCATGTGCTAGTTCTGTTGGTGTTGTTTAGCTGTTTGGAGTATGAATATACCTTTGAATATGCCTTTAACATATGTTGTTCATGTATTGTGAATCATGGTTGAGGTTCTGCTTGAGTGGTTTGGTTTTGTCATTATGGTCACAAATGTGTTGATTCATGTACTTGGCCATGTTCTGTATGGAAATATGCAGTTGTGGTATGATTTGTGTTTATGACTGCTTTTAGAGCTTTAATTTTAGCATCCTAAGTTGTGAACTTAATGTTTGAACCTAGGCTGTTTAGGTTTGGATTTTTGGGCCTTGTGTTGATTTGTGAACAACTTTGGTATTATGGAGTTTTAATGAGTCTGTTAAGGCACTTCATGTTTTGGATCTGTTAGCTGCCCCTGTTTGGTTTTTGAATCTGTGTTTGTCAGCTCAAGTTTTGTTGCTTTCAAGATTGGATCCCTATGTGTAGTTGTTTTGGCTTGGTGCTGTGCTTGATACTTAGGATGTTTGGACTGAAACATGAAACCAGTTTTGCTATCATGAGGTTATTTTAGGACTGTTGTATGCCTCAGCTCTAATTAAGTATTCGAAGGCATTTTGTT
Source organism: Lathyrus sativus (assembly GCA_963859935.3). Lineage (NCBI taxonomy): Eukaryota > Viridiplantae > Streptophyta > Magnoliopsida > Fabales > Fabaceae > Lathyrus > Lathyrus sativus. The sequence continues at coordinate 23,674 of CAWUDS030002115.1, forward strand.
TTGGCTGTTTTTTAACTAAGTCTGATGTGGTGTATTTTGAGTGCCTTTTGCTGTTAGCATTATTGGTCTGTTAGTGCTTGAGGTAGAATGTTTGGATTTAGGGCCTTGACATTGCAACCCGTTTTGTTTTAACTTTGAGTTGGTGCTGTCAAAACCTTTTCCATGGGTTTGTATTGCCACCAAAACCTGTTTGCATTAGTAATTATCACATGAAGTAGATGATAAACTAGGCTGTTGAGATAACTGACTTTGAGGTTGTTTTGAATAACCAATTGAGAGTTGTCATAAAGTTTGAGGTTGTATGCCTCAGCCTGTGTTAGTCCTTGGAGAAGGATTTGTCCTGGCTGGCTAGTTAGTGTTTGGGAGCTGTGGACTGCTTAGTGTATTTGTTTTGCTGCAAACAGGAGGATTGGTGAGTGTTTCAACTGGTTAAGATGTGCTGATAGGTTGTCTTAGTGAGGTCTGTTGGAGGCCTCAGATTTGCTGAGCTTGGTTAGCATATTTGAGGCAAGCTATAAGGTTTGAGGTAATGAGATTTAGATGGTTCATGTTGTGGTTTCTGTTAAGGGGGTTTATTTGGACTGGTGACCAGGTTATAGTTGTCCTATATGGCTGTTTGAACACATACCAAGCCTAAGTTTCAAACATGGATGGCATATTGAGATATTCATGTCATACTGTGTTTGTTGTCTGCAAATTGTTGGAAGGTTTGTATTTTTCTCATCAAGTTTCCCATTGGCCTTTTAAATTGGAATAGGTCAGGCTCATAACTTGTTTGTCTAGTTGAGTTAATATGGAGTTAAGCTTTCTGCATGAGAGTTGTTGCTGTCAAGGTCATTAGTGCTTGATTATAGGCATTAATGACCCAGTTGCCACTGTCATAGGATAGAAGGTTGGACTGTCTAGGGGCTGCTGACAGAATTTATGAATTAGGATTCATCAGTTCATGGTGAGATTTTCAAAGTTGTTAGCTTTTTGTATTGGCATGTCAGTGTTTGGTCCTGTTCAGTCATGAGTAGATTCCTTTGAGGCCTTGAGTTTAGGTTGTGAATTTTGGTTTGTTCAATCTAGAGTTGAGGTGTAGTATGTTGAGTCATACTCATGACTGTTAGCTAGAGCAAAGCTGATTATTTCATAGCTGTTACAGTTTTGGCTTTCTTTGTTTCATAGCAATTGGGTTTCACTTGGTTTGATCCATATAGGATAGGGTTGGATAACCAGGGGTAACTGTCATTTGGGGATTTTGGACTGTTTGAATAGACTGTTGGACTTTATGCATAACACTGTTATTGAACAATGGTGCATTGAAGTTTTGCTCACCTGGAT
>CAWUDS030002116.1:0-51252 GCA_963859935.3 Lathyrus sativus
ATTCTGTTTTTACGTTATTCTTTGTTTATTGGCTGCTATAATACATTTCCATATCAATACTAGGCCTAAAAGTCACTGCAAGAACACCCTCACAGCAAAATTCTGCGTTCTGCAGATTTTGCTGCTGTGACGACCGTCACAGGAGCCTGACGAGCGTCACGCGGGTGACGACCGTCACGAACCCAAAATTGTTATTTGATATAACAGGGGTTGCGTTTTCTCTTCCACTCATCTCCTTTCAACTTCCAATCATCAGAAATTCACACCCCACTCCCTATTTTCGTTTTCCCCACCTTGCACCATATATCCCAACTCCCATCTCAACTTCCTACTACACTTCTGTCACATTTTTCCCACTCCTCAGAACCACCTCAATCCTCCAACAATGGCGAGAAACAACAAAACCCCAGACCTCAGCAACATTGTGTTCAGCGACGGTGACACTGGAGAAAGACAGCGGGCCAACTACATCGCATTCCATCAACGGTCGCTCCAACCGACTCATTATCCACATATCCCATCGCTCACGGAGCTCGGACTCCTTGAAGGCGTCACTTGGATGCTTCAAAGAGTCGGCATCTGGAACCTCTGCACCAATCCACTGCCGACATACGAACAACTCACCCTCGAGTTCCTAAGTTCGTTTACCTACGTCACTTCCAGCGGCGACCTCAGCCAACACTCCGGTGCCGCATGCTTCCGGATGTTCGGCATAAATTATCAAGTGAACCAGAACCAGATTGCCGCCATCCTACAACTCCCTCGAGGCGACAATGCTCACCGCCGCCTCACCGATCAGTTCCAGCACGAAGCCTTCGCGCTCTGGTACCAGTTGACCGGCATCAATGCCGATGGTTGGGATTCTCTGCACGCAACGCATATCCACAACCCGACCATCCGGTACTTCCACCGAGCATTGAGCAACACCATCTTCGCCCGGGACAGCAACCATAAGGTGAACTCGAAAGAGCTCTTCTTCCTCCGCTATGTATTCAACAACGAGCCCATCAACGCCGCTCCATTCCTCCTGGCCCACATTCAGGCCAACTGTAACCGTGGCTCTAAGCCATTTTACTTTGGCGGGATTGTCACTGCCATTGCACTTGGGCTGAACCTCGGTGACCGCCTCCAGCACCTCCATGCCATCCCCTCGGTGTTCCTTGACACCGACCACTGCAGAGCCTCTCACCTCATCCGTTCCAGAGCCGACGACAAGTACCACCCGGTAGTGCGTGGCAAAACCGTTCGAAGCATCATCCTTCCATCACGCACCCGGATACACCCAGAGGATCGTACCAACTGGGTATTTGACCTCACTGCCCCTCCTGCTGCCGCTGCTCCAACTCAGGACCACACCCAAGGTTCTGATGACGAAATCCAAGCTGAGTTGGACAGACCAGAGCAACCGGAGGCATCACAGCCTCTTCCTTCCGAAGGTACATCCTACCGCCGTCGCCGCCATCGTCCAGAGCCCGACTACTCAGAAGCAGACCTCCGTCGCTCTCTCGACCAGCAGGCCCAGATACTCGCTATGATGCAGCAGCAGAATCAGCAAGCAGCGCAGTTCGAAGCTTGGCATCGAACCCAAATGCAACAACTCCAAACCGGCCAAGAAACCATTACTGAGAACTTGGCGAATCTGACCTTGCAGTTCGAAGGACTCCGTGACTATGTCTATCATACCAGAGCTATGAGTTTTGAGGACCGAGTGGACCAAGTCAGAGCCAGAGGACGCGAGCGAGGACGTGACCAAGGCAGAGGCCGTGATTAGTTATCATTTTCCTTATTTGTTTACTATATTTTCAGTTTCTTTGTACTTTCATTTCCGTTGTATCTCCCTCTCGCATTCTTTCAAATCAGTAGGGACACTGATTGAGATAGTGTGGGAGCGGAGCGTTTATTTCCCATTCCTGTGTACTTTTATTTTCATAATTTCTATTCAAACATTTTCTATTTTTAGCAAATAAAGCTCTATTATATATCTTTTTCCCGTTACGCAAACATCCCCACTTTATTCGATGTAAACAAAATTTTTTCGTTCGTTCCTCAAAAGCAAAAGCATCACGAGAATGCGCCCAAGTTCAAACCAAGTTTTGAAACTCTGAGGAGACGACAATTCTAACAAAACCAGTACCGTCCTGACACCTTAGATCTCCGGTTTATGCGAGTCGGTTTCACTACCTACGTGTACCAAAGTTTCAAGTGTCTATGCAAACTCAGCTCCAAGTAGTTTATACTAGCAGTCAGCACCATCCTAAAGCACTTCTAAGCGAGCGACCGATGTAAATAAGTGTATGATCTCCAAAAAGATGAAAAATCATGAAAAGAAAGCCATATAGCCAAAAATATAAAGACACGTTTCCTTCTAAGTTAGGTGCTCCTCGCCCGAGCATTTAGCCCAACGGCACGAAAGCTCATTGAAAAATCAATGATATAAGCTTATGATCAATGAAAAAGATCAAAACAGAAATGAGATCATATTCGCTAACAGGTCAACTTGCCATGAAAGTGTATGGACAACGGGCTTAATGTGATTGCGCTAGAACAAACAGGGTGAACTTGCTGCGAGAACCTTGACACCAAGCTACAGTAGCATGACTGGAACCGATTTGCATAAGAAGGAGACCTCCGAAGACTTATAGTCCAGTGTCGCCTCCGTACTCGTTTTGTTCTTACTAAGAATCCCGGTTTTCCCCAACTTTGCGAACGAAGAAGCTGCCTCGTGCTTGCCGACTTTTTCACCTTTTACTTGAGGACAAGCAAAGATTCAAGCTTAGGGGAGTTTGATAACACGAAATCGTATATATATATATATTGATGCATAATTCAACTGAAGTTTAACTGTTTTCGATCCGATTTCGGGTTATTTCCGTGTTATTTGTCTGATGTTTTGCAGGTATTTGATGATCATGTCTAAACAAGGCAATATGAAGAAAAGAAGCAATCTCAGATGAAATACGGACGAAAACCGGATGAAAACAACATGAAAAATGCATAATGCAGATTTTGCTGCTGTGACGACCGTCACAGCTCCATGACGACCGTCACACGAGTGACGACCGTCACACACCGTGACGACCGTCATGCAGGCAAAAACGCCTCACTTCAAATGCACGTGAAAGAAGCAGTTCCAAGTCCCAAATAGTGGACCACTACTCCCTGATAATCCTGCCTCAAAGTCCACCTTCTTCAAGTTATAACCGTTAGAATTCCATTTCTATAAAAGGGGAAGAAGGGGAGCAGAGAAAGGGAGCCGCATTCAGACAACGAAGTGCTACCAATTTATCTTCAGAGCAACCTTTCCAATTTTTAATATTCTTATTTGTTTCTCTTTTCTTTTTCTGCATTCCTTTGATTCTTCTGTAATTCTTATTTCCCTTGTACGATCAATTGGCACAAAGACCAGAATCCTGCCAACATTTGGTCAATTGGAATATTTACAGGTTTCTCATTTTAATCGTAATTCCAGTTTTTATTATGACGCATGCTATTATTTATTGTTTTCATTTATGTTTTACCTTTCCCAAATCCATGTCTAGCTAAATTAAAGTAATCGATATGTAATAATAATTCGAAAGGGATTTGATAATAACCGGTTGAAAACTATCTTTTTCAAAAGTTGTTTATGGTCGAGTGTTTAAATTAATTTACTAAATAAACTTCGTCGCGAAAGCGAGAACTTATTTAAAAGTAGTTTTGCCACGAAAGTGGGAAATTAATTAAGGTACGAACCAACAAGCGAAAGCTGCGGCAAGACCAGATAGTAAATACTAGTCATTCGTTTTAATAACAACGAAAGCACTTTAAAATGAATTAGAACTTAGAGATTTCCAAAAAATAGTTTTAACCCCGAATGGGACACGAAAGCGTACGTTTGGCCCTTAGAATTATGATTAGCGTCAATAACCATCGTGAGACGAGAGTCTTCAGATCACTATTTTCTGCTTAAATAAACTCTGAAAAAATTTCATATACCGGTAACTTGTCAAATCCCCGAAGATTATAATTACTACATATCGATTCACGTAATTATAATTTAAATAACATTTTTAGTTCCCTTCAGTGACAATCTTATTCCCTTAAGCATTATCTACCTAGCTAAACATAGTAACTCCCGAGAACACTAGTTTGATTACGAGTCCCTGTGGGATCGATATCTATTATTACTACGCGATAGACTGTGCACTTGCAGTTAGGTTGTATTAGACATAGAAAGTCGCGATCAGGTTACAACATCAAGAAGCATATCACAAACCAACAAAACATTTTAAGACATGATTTTCATGTTCATACATTTACAAAGGCATGAATAAGCATAGTAAAGCAAGGAACCAAATTTTTTCAAACACATAAACATGTTAAACATTCAAAAGTTATTCATACAAGATAAATCATGCAAGAAAAATCAAGTACTAAGTCAAAGAAACTCATGAAAACAAGTAAAAAACTTAAAACGTCATGTCTTTCAAGTGAATCAAAGTGTTCCAAAAATAATAGTTCTTGAATTATTTCTTCACACATTGAAACTAGACATATCAAGGAGCATTTTTCAAAAAGAATGAAATCAAAATGAAAAAAATCAAGGAAGTTATGCACTTTTGAAAATTGGGTCCAAAATGAGGCAAACTAGGGCAAAAACCCAAAAACCAAGTCAAGGCAAGGCAACTTTAGGCAGATTTGCAAGAGCAACCACAACTTGCCCAAAACTTAATGAAATTGAGTGAAACAAAAAATAAAATTGTGTATTTTTTTCGCAAGAAACTCAATGGTGTTGGTGGTTTTCAAAGATCATGCATCATTTGGAAAATTAGAAGACATCATTGGAAATGGCAAGTTATATGCAAGAACATGTGGACAATCACATATACATGGTTTAAGCAGCAAGAAAGTGATCAAACATACCATATGGAACATATAAATGACATTTACAAACATCACACATCAAGAGATGAGTTCAAACAACAGATTGCACATGAAGTGGTCAAAATGGCAAGTTTGAGCAAGAACAAGGTGACAGACAAAAATGCAACATTTCAACATTAAACAAATGATCAAACACAACATATATGACCTATAAATGATGTTCATAAACACTAAACATGTATGCTCAAACAGAAACACATAGTTGCATATGGAAATGACAGAAAAAGAAAGCTATCAAGTCAATACAAGTGGACAATCACAACCACACAAGTTTAAGGCAAACCAAAGTTCAAACATGGCCTATAATTGATATTAAACATGTCCAAACTCAATGTACATAAAAAATTGGCATGATTCTAAAAGTGACTATTAAAAGCACTTACCTCTTGTAGCCTCTTCAAGCCAATACACAAAACAAGAAGTCCAGTTGAGATGTGATGATCTAAACAGCCTCAAAATGCTTCAAATGAGATGCTCAAGTAATCCAAACTCCTTCCAAATGGCTGTCTTGACAGAATGGTGCTTTTTGCAAGAACACATCAAGAACTCCAAAGTAAAATGCAAGGAAAATATGTTAGAAAAGTGTGGTGATTATTTGGATAGTTCAAACAACCTATATGGAAGGTGTTTGAAGTGTTGGAAAGGTTGGAAGAGGACGGGACAGAGTTGTGGCTCTAAAAGTGCAGAAAGTCAAAGTTTTGTGGATTGACAGTTGAATTTTTAAGTGAGAATTTTTATGGTGAGAGTGAGTGTATGAACAACTTCAATACATCATATGTGATGTGTTTGAAGTGTTGGTGGAGGTGTTTTATGTTTGTATGAGGTTTTGACAAGGTTTATGCAAAAAGACAGATTTTTTGCCTTAAGGGAGCAAGCTTCACAAGTTGCAAGAACAATGTGATCAGAGGAATGTGGGAGATTTTGCTTGGTTTCTAGCTCAATATGGTGTATTTTGGATGTGAGGATAATGATCTATTTATAGGCAAGCTTGGAAAGCAAGTGGTATGGGCAGATTGGATCATCTTGCCAACTTTGCCCTTTTGGGAGGCAAAATGTGTAAGATCAACTTGAGATCTTTCTTCTGAGTTTAAGTCACCTCTCTCTGAGTTTGATCATCACCTATAGACTTAATATAATGATATTTAAGTAAAATGAAGGGAGCAGCTGATGTGGTTGCTGAGTTGTGACAAAACTTGCAAAAAGTTTCCCTCTCATGCCACTTGCATCCACTTGCATGATTAAACAATTCATTTAATCCAAAATCTGAGTTTTGCTCATGGATATGCATTCTAATCTCCTCAATTAAGTTCATAACCATAAACTAATAAGCTAAGAAAGGTATTAGAAGAGGTTTGAATGGTTTATGCAAGAAAATGCAAGTGTTGAACTTGGTTTTGTGACAAAACAAATGCCCAACTTGCCTTCTTCATTTCTCCCTAACCACAAAGGTTGTGAAAATTCTCTTGTACTTTTTAAAAAGCCCTAAAAATTATCTACAACATTAATGTTTTGCATAAGTTCAAATTCAAAAGGGAACTATGTCGAAAATCCTCTTGAAGTTTGTTGCAAAAGTTGACTTACAAGTCAAGAAACATGAAAAAATTTTAAGTGTTGAAATTCTTCACAACTTGATGATCTCCCAACTCAAAATATATGCATTTTTGGATCTCAACCCCATAGGACACTTTTTAGGGATCCTCAAGAGCTTTCCAACAAGCTTTGAACCACTCTATTTGGATGTGTGGTTAGGAAGTTATGATCATTTCAAGTTGGCTTAAAATTAGGGTTTTTCATGAACCCTAATTTCTCGATTTGCAAGTTATCCACCAATCCTTGATTAAAACTCCACTAAAACCCTAAAAGTCAAAGAGTTGAATTTCCAGACAGACGAACCGAACGACTGAAATCTTCAGGATCGATCCTCAGTGTTCTGAGTTCTTTGAGCCTTTCAAACTTCTTGGGGAGACTTTAATAAGTCATAGGAGTTCCATGGATCATGATTCAAGATTTGTAAACCTCTTTAGACCAAAAGTCAAAATTCAGCTGACTTTTTCCATTAGAAACCCTAATCAGGGTCTTGTCCTGCACTGCTCCTATTCTTTTGGTAGTAATATCAAATAAGCATTTGTACTTGGCAAGATGTGAGCCTCTTGATGATATGAAGACTTGATTTGTAGAAGATAAATCCAAAACCTTGACTGATCAATCCACAGGATCCTTGATTTTGACAGTGTAAATCCCTAATTCATCTGCATCTTGACAAAGATCAATTTGAAAAAGGTTAAGATTAGGTAACACATGCTTGATGATCCTAGAATGATGATGGAATCTAGGGGTAAAACTTTTGGGTATGACACATAGTTTTGGTCTTCTCCTTCTTTTCCCTTTTCTCAAATTGCTCGAGATTAAGAAGCACTTGCTCATGTTCTTGAAGCTTTCCAAAGAGTGTTGTAAGGTCCAAAGTCATAAGATCATTTGCTTCCTTTATGGCGGTGACTTTTGGTTGCCATTCCCTGGTAAAACATCTTAAGACTTTGTTAGTAGCAACATCATTGGAAACTGGTCTACCAAGTGAATTTAGTTTATTGATTAGGTGAGAAAATCTCTTTTGCATGTCAACAATGGTTTTCCCTTGCTCCATGTGAAAGAGATCAAACTCTTGTGTCAAAGTATTGATTCTAGCTAGTTTGACATCATTTGTTCCCTCATGGGAAACTTGTAATGAGTCCCACATAGCTTTAGCAGTCATACAATGGGAAACTCTATAGTATATTCATCAACTCCCAAGAAGGAGATCATAATATTTTTAGCCTTCCTATTGTAACTGTACTTTTTCTCGTCTTCATCATTCTATTGTGCTTCAGGCTTAGGCACAACCATGTTATTTTCATCGGTCATGGTTATTTCCATATGACCATTCAAAATAACATTCCATACCGTCCTGTCAATGGAATTTATATGCACACACATACAGTCTTTCCAGTAACTATAGTTTTCATCGTTGAAAACTGGTGCTCTATTATAAGCCCCTTTTGGTTCGTTAGCCATTTCCTAAGAAGTTATATGTGAAGCACGGAATGAATCAGCGCTCTTGATACCACTTGTTAGACGATGGAGTAGATCTAGAGGGGGGGGTTGAATAGATCACTTGTTAAAAACAGAGTCGACACTACCAATATTTGGTTTTAAAACATTTTAGGCAAAAGCGGCCGAGGAACTATATTCATCTAAAATGAACCTTTACCGAAAAGACCGGATATATGAAAAGCCTATGGAATCTGATAAAAACGAGATTAAGAATCACTAATTTGAACACACATCAACCAGAATTTATTCACTATGAGGTTGGACTATTTCCAATGCATGAAAAAATATAACCCAATTGAAAAGACAGCACAAGCGTTTGCTGTTCACACAATTAGTCAAATACTTGGTGTGCAAGGCACCACAAGTGAATTCCAATATATGAGTGGAGTGCTTAAGTATTCAATTACAATCAAGGATTGTAATAAGCTTATAAGAATGGTTCAGCACTACACAATTTATAATTTTGATTAACTAAATCATTTGCACACAAACTCAGAAATTAAGCAATTGAAAAATAAAGCGAGAACACCGATTTGTTGAGGCAATTCCCTCGTCGTTCTCACTCGGGGCACATCTACCCTCAATTATAAAAATAGAATTGAGACCTGTATATATATATATATATATATATATATATATATATATATATATATATATATATATATATATATATATATATATATATATATATATATATATATATATATATATATATATATATATATATATATATATATATATATATATATATATATATATATATATATATATATATATATATATATATATATATATATATATATATATATATATATATATATATATATATATATATATATATATATATATATATATATATATATATATATATATATATATATATATATATATATATATATATATATATATATATATATATATATATATATATATATATATATATATATATATATATATATATATATATATATATATATATATATATATATATATATATATATATATATATATATATATATATATATATATATATATATATATATATATATATATATATAACCTGTTGCTAAATGTTTATAAGAGAAGCAATAGAAATCATACGATCAAACCCAATTGTTGATGCAGAGCCTATTCCTTCTCTTCCCTTGATTCAAGTTGAATCAAGTCCTTCGAACGTGATGAATAAACCTCCGATTACGGCACACCCTTTGAACAACCCCACAATCTTCAAATCTTGCCCGACTGATTTCAATCACCAACACTTTAAACTCAAATCTTCTTCTCACAATCCTTTGATTACCACTACTAAACTGAAAGAACCACCCGTTCTTCGATTACCTTCGCTCGGATGAATCTGTGGTGGACCGATTTGTGCAAAAACCCCCCAAAATCTAAGATTATTGGAGGACAAAACCCTAACGATTTTATTCAAGAAAAACCCACTGATATCTCAACCCAAAACCGATTACACCAATCCTATGTTTAGACGTTATCACCTCTAAATTGCAGAATGCACAACAAAAATGATTATGTGTAGTTATTGAGAAAATGCAAGAAAGAGATGAAGATGATGAGAACAAAATCAGTGTCTATTTTCACTTTTCTTGTTATTTTGAAGAATAAGCTAACTCACTATATATACAAGTCAAAAAACAATTAACAAACATAAGAAACACCTAGACAATTTCTCATAAGAGAAATTTGACCAAAAACGCACGAACGATCGACCTATACATAGGAAAGGGTCAACTTGAGCTCACCTGAATTTTAGATTATGCAGAAAATAGCACCTTGCATCGTCCGGAACAGGTCATGCGTCAATGCAAATATACAAAATTAGATAGACAGAAATGGATACAATATGAGTCGAACGGAGGGTTGACGCGAGCACTCCTGAGAGTAGACCATGCAAAATACTTTATGTATGAGTCGACCGGAACAAAGTTTGAGTCGACTCAAAAACACAAAATATACAAAAATGCATATTTTCATGTATTATGCTACTTTTGAGATACTCCACCATATAGCAAGCTAGACAAACATGACCAAACCTATATGGAGCATATATTGAACAATTTTTATATGTATCAAATAATGTTTTTGACCGATGTTTGACTCAAGAGGAATAAGGCATGCATATGTGACACAATAATACCGTCCAAAGTAGATTTTTCTACCTATCTAAGTTTTGACATCATTAAAACAAGTATAGCTAACTGTGAGGAACTTTTCCCTCACACCTTCTCTTGGTTCTCTCTCCTTCTTGTTTGGTTAATCAGTATCTGATAGTTAAGCATCAGTTTGTTCTTTTCCTCAGTTAATCACAGTCCGTCTGTTAATACTGAATTTTCTTTGGGTTAATCACCTTCTTCTGGCTAATCACCCGATCTTTGGTTGATCACGGTCCGCCTGTTAAAACCAGCTTTTTCTTTGGGTTAATCATCTTCTCGTGGTTAATCATCCGCCTTTTGGTCAATCACAATCCACCTATTCGAAGCAATCACCCTTTTTCTCAATTAACCACAGTCTGTCTGTTAAGATACTGAGTTTCTTTTGAGTTAATCACTTTCTCTTGGTTAATCACTCATTCTTTTTGGTTAATCATAGTCTGTCTGTTAAACACCAAACTCGCTTCAGTTAGAAACCTTTCTTTGGTTCAAATACTGCCAGCTTTGGGTTAGTAACCTTTGTTCGGTTTGAATACCACTTCCTTTGGTCAAGTGCTGTTTGTTCAGTCCATGTACCGTTCTTTGGGTCACAACCTTTTCTTAGTTCCATACCCGTCTGTTGGTTGATCACCGTTTTAGGTTAAAACCAACTCCTTTTTCCTTTGGTTAACCACTGTTTATCAGTTAATATACTAATTTCCCCTCAAAGTCAAACACCTCCCTTTGGTTCAGTACTCTTTTCCTCTTGGTTCGCCGCAGTCCGTCTGTTGACACCAACCTTTTTGCTCTCCCCACAAAGTTTTACTCTTATCCTTATTCAGTTAATCACTGCTCTTCAGTTAATGCATCGGATCCCCCGTGGATCTTACCTTTATTTTTGTTCTTATCCTTTACTCTTTTATTCTCTTGGCTTCAGCGCCATTATTTTGTTTTCTCCCCAGTGGAGTCATCTCTTTTCTTCTGGATTCCCCCGACAGAGTTCTTGCCTTGCTTCTCTGTACCTCAGCAGATTTTTCTTTAGTCTTCTTTCTTGGTTTTGACATCATTCCTTTTGCATTCCCCAGTTGGGTCTTGATTTCTCTTTTGAGCTTCTGGCTTTGACGCTGTTCCTTTTTCTTTTCTTCCTCAGCATTAGTTCCCCGAACTACGTAGGCTCTGATTTCCTCATTGCACTATGAGGGTACGTAGGCACAAGATTGCGAAATCTTGGCGAACCACCTTCCTCCATCTTCTTCCATTCTTCTGTCTCTCTGATCCGTCCAGATCTTCTTCTTTTCCTTGGTTCCTTGAACTATGGAGCTCTGACTTCCTCATTGCACTATGAGGGTACGCGGTCACAAGGGCGTCAATCCTCCACGAGCACGTTCTTTTCCTTTTCCTTTCTTCTCTCCCTTCCTTTCTTTTAGTTAGAAGCCTTTAGATAGATAACCCATCCAAGCCTAGAAGCAAGCAAAATGGTTCCCGTCGGGTATGACGGATGCTTAAGGTGCTAGTACCTTCCTTTCGCATAACCGACCCCCTTTCCCGTTTCTCTTCCCTTGGGTTTTATCGATATTTTCCATCTCCTTTGGGACTAAATAAATTTTGCTGGCGACCCTGTTGTATCTTTGAGTGTGCGATTCACTCAGGTATAATCCCACTAGCCTCAGGACTCAAGGAGTGAAGAACCAAACATGATTAGGGAGTTTGCTTGCTAGAAATCTAAGGGAAGGGGGAGAATAATCTTTAATAAGGGATTATGCATGAGGGGTAGGGTAGGGAGTTTGCTTGCTTCCTTTAGGTTTTGATGAACGTTGATGAAAATTTGATGATAATTATGTTTTTACATGCTATGATGTGAATTGAAATTGTGTGTGCTGACATGTTGTTGTTGTGTTCATGAAATCAATTGAATCCATGAAAATTGATATGAGATTGAATAATTTGGGGCATGAGTGTAATTGTTCAATTCATGAGAAAAATGGATAGATTGATGATAATTATTGTGATACATGTATTGATCTTGTTAGAAAATATATGGGGATGTTTTTGAATGAACAAAATTGGAAATGGTTTGGTGGTTGAGTTGGAAATTGGAGGAAAATCACGTAACAGAGAAAACTGGAATTTTTGGAGAAAAAAACTACAGTGACAATCAATTGCAGTAGTTGAAATTTTGAAAAAAAAAACTATGCAGTCGATTGCACAAAATAACAATTGATTGCCTATCACAGAAAAGTGATTTTTTACAAAGTCAATAGCAAAATGTCTTTTAGTAACAACCGATTGCATCATAATAACAATCAATTGCATCAGGCCAAATAGTGAAAATTATGCGTTTGTTGTGTTGTCTGACGATTTTGGCCATATTTTTTGATCCGTAGGTCTAAATGATGCGAAGTTTGAAGCTTTAAAAAGCTAACACGCAGAGCTACCTCATGGTAGTACTTGGTAAAATATTTAAGTTGCATTTATTTACATATTGTAGGGATTTTTGTGGTTATTTGTTTGATCAATTAGCAAATCGTTATTGTTATACGATGATGTATTGTGGTTTTGGTGAAGTAACATGAATGAATGATATGATGAATTTGCTTATGAGTTGTGAGTATGAGTTGATAAATTATACATGTCGAGATGTGTATTGTTGAGTTAAAGGTGAGTTGTATATATGTGTTAGTAATATTATTGAGTTGAATTATTATATGTGCTCGAGTTGTGTTGCTATGACGAGATGTTAAGCATTAAAAATAAGTATGAAATATGAAAATATTGTGAATATGGATTATTTTGAGTTATTTTTATTGTATTGTTGCATGTTTGAAATAAAATTCTATTGAGATGAATTATTAGCATCCTTGTGTTGCACTATTGATTGATAATGTGCATTTGGTGATTTTGGTGTGATGTAATCTAGAGAGGGGATTACTTGAGCTGTCAATCCATTTATGTTAGGAACATAGAGAGGTATTAATGCATTGATTTGATGATATGATCATGCATCATAAGATTTGTTTCAAGAGGTACGCCTGCTAGTTCAAAGAGGGGACTAGTGGCTTGTCTCAAGCTCAGATAAGAGGCTTGGAGCTCAGAGAGGGGGTTCATGGGTTCAGAGAAGGGACCCGGTTCTAGAGAGAACCAAATATTGAGTTGGTACCACGTGCATATGCATTGAGTTGCATCGATTTGCATAAAGTCACATTTTGAGTATGAGATGCATAATGAGATAAATGCATATGATATTGATGTTGTGAGTAATTGGTGTCTGATTGGTATGTGAGTGAGTTGTGATTGATGAGTTGGTGTGAGAATGTAATTGATATATTGTAATTTAGGATTGTGTAGATTATTCTATGTGGTGATATCTTACCTTTTAGTATATGTCTGTTATTATTGAATGTGATTTCTCACCCCTTCTTTTTGAATGTTGCCTTTACATGGGCATCATACAGATACTTAAGAGTATACTCGTTGCTGTGAGTGGAAGCTTGTTACTAGAGCTTTTACTTTTAGTTACTTTATTTTAGCTTTAGTTATGCTCTGATATGTAACACTGAGGAGTGATTTCTTTGTTTTGTGTTGAAATTTCTGAGAGACAATGTATGCTCTTGTATTATATGTTTTGGTGTGAAAAGCATTTGAAGAAGACTTACGAGTCGTTGCTTTTTAATCATGATATAAGATTTATTATGAGATTTAAATTTGTGTGTTTTAATTGAGTACTTTTGTTGTGATGATACCCTAAGTGAAGGTGAGCATGCGATGACAGGTGTTGCATGTTTATTTAAATTAAGGGTTACATGATCAGCATGTGTGTGTTTTGAGATGTGTAAATCCTAGGTGTGAATGTTATGAAAAATATATAATTTAATTATAATTATAATTTAGGGAAATATGGTATTACACCTACCACCTTGCACAACATACCTTCCAAGAGAAGAGTTGCTCTGCATGTGTTGTGAATTATTACCAGTACTGGTACGAACGGATAAAAAAGAGGAATATTTATAATTATATGGGTCAATCAAAAATACAATCAAGAGAAAAATTAAATCCATTTTGTCCTGATAAATTAAGAAGGTCTAAAGGTAGCAATGTTAGACCTTTTAGATGTACTAACGTTGATGGTGTATATCAACAATTATGATCAAAGCAAATGTCTGTTCAGGATGGTCTAAATAGTCATGATCTATGATGATTAGCTAACATCTTAGTAGGTTGAGAAGATAAATTTGTATCGGATTCATCTATCTTGTGGTTTTAATCAACTCTTGTATCCTATGATCCCTAAAGAAGGATTCACGATATTATTTTATCGTTCCCTCGAAAGGGGGACATATTATCAAGATTACTTGATATTTAAGGGAGTACCTTTTATAGAGATTGAATATCAAAAAAACCTTGATTAATCCTTTAAATTATGGTTTTTTATTTGTACACCATTTAAAAACTATTATTACTAATAAAATATTTGAGATTGAAATTTTGAAGAAAAATGGTGCAAAAAGTATGAAAAGGGTGTAAAAAGCAGGATCCCAAATCCAAAATTTAACCCAAGACCTAAAAGCACCACGGAGGATGAAAAATAAGGAACTAATTGATTAGGATAATAAATTAGATAGCCTAGACATTTCAAAATTTAGACAAAATCAGATTTAATCTTCACCTCCGAGCAAATAAAATAAGCACATTGATCAAGAACACACGAGATCTTTAGAATCATCAATAGCAAATTTATTAGGGCATGAAACTAATTGATTAAATGGCCTGTTTTAGTAATATTTGGTTCACATATTTTTATGGGTAAAATCTTCAATTATTTTGTGAAGTTTTTACATGCCTAAATCTTCATAAGGAACACTTCAAATAGGTAATCGTATTCTCTTCTTTTTGCATCATTCTTTTCTCTTTTATCTCTTTTATCTTGCTTTGTGTGTGAGATAATATTGCTCTAGTATTCCATCATCATCATCATCATTATAAAACATAAGAGGTTAAGTTTATCCTCTCCAATTCTTATTTATGAAGATTTCTCATCCCAAGAATAACAAGGAAGATTCTTTCAAGATTTATTAAATAAGAACACCTTAAGAATTCATACCTTGGATGCTATAATCTTACAAAAATGTGAACTATTCAAGATTTTTGAAGAATTGAACATGAAAGCATTTATCTACATCCATCCAAAAAAATGTATCCATCCTAAGTCAAGAGGTTATTCTCAAATCTCTACTTCACTGAAGGGATTATCTACTATAAAGTAAGAAATCACAAGATATCTAAACTCTTGAAATAATATATGGATTTTCTCCAAGTATTGAATAAAGGGGAATGCAAATACGAGGGAAGAAGAAGAAGAAGAAAACTTCTTTCACAAATGTTGTTTAACCTTTAAAAAAAAATTCTAATGATCTTAGAACTTACTTTATTAACAAATATCTAAGAATTAAGAAATGGAAATAAAAATCTGATCAAATCCTTAAATCGAGAGATAGAAAAGTTTTCAATCTTCAAGAAAAATCCAAGAAGGAAGAAATTATCGAGAAGTTAAATGGTTTGAGTAAACCATTAAAATATTAAGGAATGTGTTTAAACCTAGAAGAATATCTAAAAACTTCATCAAATATATCTTTAGAAGAAGAAGAAGAAGAAGAAGAATAAGAATAAGAATAAGAAGAAGAAGAAGACAAATAAACTCTAGTAATATCCATCGAAAGAAAAATCTCAGTGGTTGAAAAATCCTCGAAAGATTTATTATCATATGGAGAAACTTCATCAAGAAAAGCATATAAAAAAGAATAAGTTTCATCCATTAGAAATAAGGAAGAAGTTTCAACAAGCCATATCTTCAGAGACTAAACTTCAAGAAGAAATCTAGAAGAACTACCCTCTGGTAGAACCCTTGGAGAATCTTCTTCCAACAAAGAAGAAGTTTCTTTAAAAGCATCTCATGATCAAGATGAATGTAAGTTAACAAAGTTGTCATACAACCAATTATTTAAATTAAACACGAAGCTAATCAAGGAACATGATAATATTGAAAAGCGTAACGTAGATCTTAAAGAATAAATTTAATTTCATGAAATAGTAACGAAACACTTAAGTATGAAATAGTTAATATTAGAAACCAAGCTAAAGCATGTGATACTTTTTTCTCAATGAAAAAGGAAGTGAAAGATTGACATGAAACCCTAAGTAAATTTACTAAGTGGAAATAAAACCTATATTTGATTCTATCAAATCAAAGTCATTCCTTGAATAAAAATGGCTAGATCACATAGTAAAGAGTTTAATACAAAGAAATAAATTCTCCCTGTCTACAAATGATCTTATTATGATAAATTAGGCCACTTAGAACCATTTTATTTTGATAAATTGAAAAATTATAAAGGTAGTAAATTTAGACCTCTTAGAAATATTGATGAAGCATGAACCAAGACATTTTTGGGACAAAAGGTAAAACCTAGTTTGTTTTGCAAGGCTGCTTTACAACTTTAATAATGTTGTAACGCATAATAAATGAAGTTCTGCAAAGCAAAAATATACCTTTGAGTATACCTGATGTACCTGGTAGTATTTGATTGAACTGATGCTTGTGATCTAAGAAATCTCGCTAATGGTGTATATCAATGGTCGAGATCAAAGCAAATGTCTGTTGAGTCTCAACAGTCATGATCCATGATGATTAACTAACCTCTTAGTAGGTTGAGAAGATAAGTCTTTATTGGATTTATATATCTCAAGGTTTTAACCAACTATGGAATCCTACGATTTCCAGAGAAGGATTCATGACATTATTTTTTTAGTTCCCTCGAAAGGGAGAGATTTTATCAAGATTATTTGATATTTGGGGGAGTACGCTTTTTTAGAGGTTAAATAATCATAAAAATTTAATTAACCCTCTAAATAAATTGTTATATATATATATATATATATATATATATATATATATATATATATATATATATATATACACACACACACACACACACACAAACACACACACTACTCAATCTTTCGATCCATCTTGAACAAGAAAGATTAGAGGTCCTAAGGGAACATGGCAAAGAAGAAAGAAGAGAGAGAGCAAGCACAAATGAGAAATAAGATAAGGATGCAAACATGCAATGCAACACAAAGAAGAAGAGGGAGGAAAAAGGTGTGGGGTAACAACCACCACAAGCACATCTCAACCTCTTCAAGCAAACAGAAATATGCAAAACAAAGAAGGAAAGCAAACCAAAGAACTTAAACAAGTTCAATCCAAAAGTGAGATGAAATGGGAGAAATAGAATTCCTACAACCATTTGCACATCAATCACTAAACCAAGAGGCAAGCAAAAAAGAAAGAAAAGAAAACATGATCAAGATGAGGATGGGAGAATAGGCTTGGGCAGCAAGCAACATCAAATTAAATCTCAACCATAAACATCACAACGATCATGTAAGAAAGAGACTAAAATAAGTTCTCAAAGTGGCCTCTCATCCAAATCAAACTCAAAGTGCAAATCAAAGGCACCAAATTAACTTGAATGAGTCCCCAAGGTCCTAGGACAGAAGTGAGAACAAAAGAAAAGAAATGGAAAATGAAAGAAGGAAGCAAAGAAAGTCAAGTTTCAAGATGAGGCATGGTAAAGAACCTAGGTTCTAAACACTTTCAACATTCAACATCAAATGGAAAGCCTTAAACAAATGCAACTTACAACAAGAACCAACCAACTTTATGACCTAAAATTTTGCAACCAACAACTTCAACATGTTAGAAATGTGAATCAAGAGGAGTTGGAAGCATATGGGATCCACAAAGGTCATCTCCCACCCAAACTAGGTCAACTAGTATGTGTGAACCATCCTTAGGGGTAGCTTGACTTGCAAGATACACAAAAAATAGGAAAATGATTCAAATAAATCCAAATAAAATGAACAAAGCTCACAAAGATGTTGGCAACCATAGGCCAAAGCAACACAACCAAAGTCCAATCAAAGCATCACCAAAGGAATTGATCCACTAATGGTGCTTCACTTTGAAGGAGGGTTGTCGAGGGTCAAACAAATGGAAACAAAGTCAACCAAAAATAGGTCAAACATTAACCAAAACCATCCTCAAAGACATCTCAACTCATTATCCAAATGAGGAGAAAGCCTTGCTCATTGGTGGTTAAAATTGGGCCAAATCTCAAACAAGAACAAATGTGAACAACAAAAAAACCATTAAAAACACCTCCACTTGTAAAATTCCAATTATATTGAAAAATAAAGGAAAATGAAAATAAAAAAATTGAGAAAATTAATTAACACCCTAAGGTATTAGAAAATATTTTTTTATGGAATTTTATGACACTTGGAGATATTTTTAACAATTAAAAATGAAAACAGAATTAAAATAAGAAAATAAAAACAATTAAAATAAAAAAAGGTGTGAATAGCAAAAAAAACATGTTGAGAATCAATGGGCTGAACAAACAAGGGGTGTGGATAGCATATCTGGCCCAGATCCATCACAACTCAGCTCACTAAACCAAATGCTGCATTTAAATAAATGATGTGGCAGTCAAATGGTACACACGTGCAAGTCAAACAGATCCCGGCCATACATCTCACATAGTAAAACGTTCAACCCTTGCCAACTTAGATTAACCTGAGCAAAGACCAGACGCCAGAGCCCTAGCTCCGGTCGTCTTCTTCAGCGAGGTGGCTGGAGTTCAGGTCTGAAAACCTCACCAAATCATGCCAAATCTTATACCAAAATGAAGCCCTACTCACGTACATTTCAAATCCATGGTTCATTTGTTTTAAACAAGCTTAGATCAAGAGATTCGAATGGATGAAATTTGGAATGTACATCTGCAAACTTCATCGAACATCACAATCAAGCACTCAAACATTGCCTACACGAGGCAAGGCTTCAGATGCAGCCAACAATGACCTAAATCAGTGCCTAACATGAGAGAAAAGTTGAAATGAAGATTACCTAACGGAGACACTCCGTTGGTGCTTCTATAGCTTGCTTGCTAGCTTCAAAAGGTGCAGATCCACTCCAATTACCTTGAGGAAGATGATACTTGCTTCAATTTGATTTGAATTGCTCTAGATCTGGATTCACGATTTTGAATTTTCTCTCAAGTTTCCAAAACTGAATTTGCTCTTCCCTCCATGAAATTGCCCTTCTGAGAGCTCCAAATGAATTTGGAACTTATATATGATGGGTTAGGATTGAAATGGAAGGCTTACAAAGCTTGGTTTGGATGAAATTGCAAAATGCCCAAAATTATGATTTTCTCATGCACACGTGAAAACCAATGCATACACACTTGAATTTCATTTGGATTTGCAGCTGGCAACTTGAATTTTACATTAGGATTAGAATGGGCTTTGTACATGGTCCAAATATGAAGTTTGGATGACAAACTTCTTTGTGAAGTAACTTGAAATTTCACGTGATTTGCACCTCATGACCCAAAATAATTTGGTGCATTTTACTTGTTGGAGGACTGTGAACAAAATGGAATCAAAAGAAAGCATGAAAAAGGCCTAAAACCAACTCAATTGAAATCATGATTTTAAGTCCATTTTCACTTGAAATTTTCCCACCAATGTCCATAACCACTCATAATTCATGCCAATATTGAGTTTCATGATGTAATTAAAGTCATTTGGAACAACTTTCATGTTGGTTGAAGTTTCATTTGAAGTACTTAAGTGCATGAGAATGACCCATAATCAAAATGACCTATAATCAAAGTTTCCCAAAATACCCCTGCCTTGCAAGCTTCATAACTTGAGTTCCACAAATGATATGAAGGACTTCTAGGACTTTTTGGAAAGCTAAGATCATGAGGAATAACTTTCATTTTCATCAAAAGTTAAGGAGAAACATGATTCTAGGTTAAAAGTTCCTTGAAAGTGAGTTGACTTTTGTTGACAGAAAAATATGTTCATCTGAGACCCATAACTTGATGGCATCATAACTTGAGTTCCACAAATCCAATGGATGAGTTGTAGTACTCAAAATAAAGCTTAGGAAATACCCTACAAGTCTTATGTTTATAAGAAAATGGGATTGAACTTTTATCTTGAGGTAAATGGTCCTTGAAGTTGGGAACTAAAGAAGGGGATTTTACACGGACATTCTTTGAAACCCTAATTTAGTAACTCCTTAGACCCTTGATTCTCCTTGATTTGAACTTGATATGACATCCTAGATGTCTCAACATGACTTTCCATGACTCCAATGACTTGGAACCAAGTCTCCAACTCCTTCAAGCCCACAGTTGACCTTGAGCTAAGCAGATGAAACCCTAGGTGCACAACCTTTGACTGCAACCTCTTGCAAGTGAAATGAATGCCTAGACAAACACCACAATGACTTCAAAAGCACTCAATGATCTTTTCAACCATCTCTTATCCATAACCATGAACTTGTGAACCCCTGATGATCTTCAATTTCCCTCCAAGATAGAAGGTAAGCAACACTTGTCACATCAGGGGAAGCAAGTTCTCTAAGAGTTCTTTGATCGGCCATGTTAAACTCAATAGGGAAAAAAGAGAAAACAATGAGAAAATATAGAACTAATTCAGCAATGCAGCAACAATTTGATCCTCTGTCATTAAAATCTATAAGAGTCCCCAAAAACGGTACCAATTTGATCTACTGTCACACACGGGGTAAAAAAACGAATTAATTTAAAAAAATTGTAGTCTAGGGAAGCGACACTCGAGTATCGTATCGCAAAACCAAATAAGAAACGATAAAGGGGGTTTTGAGTTCGATTGAGAATCAAAGAAAAATAAGTGATTATGAAATATGTTGATCTAGTGTTTCGGTTTCCTAACTTATCATTGGTTAATATAATTTCCAGTTCCCTAAGCGGATTCGACTCTATTCTATTACAATATCCACTGTCAAACACAATTGGTATTATGTAATGTATATTCATATGATCCAAATTAAGCAAACGGATTTAAGGCTCACGAATTAAACAAACGTAATTTAATCAAATAGATAACAAAAAAGCTATGCTAACATGATTATAGTTAAGGAGCATGCAAATCGAATTTAATCAACTCTATCCTATAAGGACCAATCAAATTAAGCAAACGAAAGCAATCAAATTGAGAAAACTAGTTTATACAAAGAATTGAAAAGAAATCAAAATTAAATTGAAATTTATAAAACCTCAAAGTATCGGCAGAACCCAATTACAGCAAATCAACCATGTGAACTTTAGTTCTCCATGAAATTCGTATCGTAACTTCAAATTTACGTGAATGCAGAATAATGGTTACTGTAGCAGCAAAATAATCCTAATACAACAAAAGGAAAATTCGGGCCCTTATAGACTTGAAAATTACAAAAACCGACTCAAACTAACTATTTTAATTAAGTTTGTAATTTCAAAAAATTATTAGACCCTTCTTCACTTTGAATCACCTTTTAACTTCAACATGGAACTTGTAGGTATTTCTGTTAGCTTTCCAACACCTATTAGAACAAATTAATCTGATTCTTGTAGCTCAAGTTATTGTCTTCACAGTGAATATGTATCAAATAACAGTTTAAGCTGAAAATAAAGTACGAAAATAAAATAAAGCAAGAAATAAACTTAAATATAAAAAAAATAGAAAATAAGATGATAAACTATAGAGTTGTCTAAGTACAATAGTAGAAGAATGTGCATCAAAATATACTGATTAGCTGCTCATGATGAAGAATAATGTGTGGTAACAAAGTTGTCGTACAAGCATTTATTTAAATTAAACACTAAGATAGTAAAGAAATATGATAAGAATTAAAAGTGTAACATAGATCTTAAGAAATAAATTAAAATTTCTTGAAAATAGTAAAGAAACACTTAATTTTAAAAGAGGTAATATTATAACGATAGCTAGAACATGTGAGACTTTTGTCTCAATAAAAAAGAAAGTGAATGTCTTGCATGAAAGTCGTCCCTTGAATAAAAGTGGATTATTTAGCTTTAGTATATCACATACAAAAAGGGTCAAATAGGAGGAAATTGAATCTCCCTATCTACAAATACTCTTACTATGATAGATTTGGCTACTTAGAGCCATTTTGTTTTTATAAATTAAGAAGGTCTAAAGATAGTAACTTATACCTCTAGGAACTACTGATGCACTATGAACCAAGAAAATTTGGGTTCCAAAGGTGAAATCCTAGTTTGTTTTTCAAGGATGCTTTACAACTTTAGTAAAGTTGTAGCACATATTAAATAAAGTTGTGCAATGAAAAAAGTATTCCTTTGAGTATACATGTCGTACGTGGTAGTGTTTGATTAAACTATTGCTTGTGATCCAAAAAAGCTCTCTGGTGGTGTATATCAACGGCTGTCATCAAAGCAAATGTCTGTGGATGATGGTCTCAATAGTCATAATATATGATGATCAACTAACCTCTTAGTAGGTTGAGAAAATATGTCTGTATTGGAATTATCTATCTCATGGTTTTAACCAATTATGGTATCCTACGATTCCTAGAGAAGGATTCACGACATTATTTTGTCGTTCCATCGAAGGGGGGAGATTTTATCAAGATTAATTGATATTTAAGTGAGTAAATTATTTTAGGTTGAATAATTTGAAAACTCTAATTAACCCTATAAATAAATGGTTTTTTATTTGTTTGTCATTTAAAAATTATTATTACTAATAAAATATTTGAGGTCGAAGCACTTTTCAAGAAAATGGGTGCAAAAAGGATGAAAGAGGCTATAAAAAGTTAGATGCCAAGTATTTTATTATTGATTCGTTAATGATGTTTAAGGAAGAGGGAGGAATGTAATTGTCTTTTACTTGTTTCTTTGATCTTGGTGGTGCCTTTGGAGGTTGAGAGTGGATTTCATTTTCTTTAATTTTGTACATCAAATGACTCACGATGGTCCTTTTTATTATTGATCGTCTGATCACTGATTCCACTTCCTACAAATCATAGCCAATACACCTCGGAATTTTTTTAGACTATTATTTCATGGTACGTTAAAGTCGTGTTTCTTTTTTTCTATCCATCATATGATGTACCAGAGTATTGACCCAATTTTTCTTAACTTTGTTTGTGGAAAACCAAACTATAGGTATGTATGATCTACTTATGTTTCTGAAGTTGCTCTTTCTTAGGAAGAGAACTTCATTTATCATATACTGAATTAATTGAATATTAGGGCTTACCAAGCCAATGGTGTAGTGAGTGGGAATGATGGAGGTATGATGAATCAAAAAGGAATTTCCACCAATATCATACTTGAATTCATTAACTTCGTTACTGTCATCATACTCATTATTGATGCAAGGAAGGTTGAAAACTTCAACGAACTCTTCAAGCTCAATTGAATTAGATACTTCTTGACCTTGGAGCTAAGAATACCATTCAAGTACATGAGGTTGGAGTAGAAAAATCTCACCAAGGAAGTAAATTACTCTTGAGGTACTTCGAAGACAAAGTCCCTCAAGCCGGCTTTAGTGAAAGCTTCCACGAAATTTCAATCTTTGAAGAGTTTCTCATCCAACTTGCGAGATATGAATGTAGTTCTATTCGTGTAATATCAACTGAAATTGGTTTCCTACTCTTGAGTTAAAAATATATTTGAGTGTATCAGGAAGATACTTGAGAGGTGCGAGATCTTTTGGGTGCCACTATGGTGATGATGAGGAGATGAAAAATCTCTAAAAATACTATTGCAATGCAAAATGAGACGATAGGATGAGATAAAAAAGAAGAGAGATCACACCTGTATTTATACATAATACCTAATCAATTAGATTAGCGTTCTAATTAATTAGGAACATACAATTCAGGAAGCTGAACATTACGAATAGCCATTGCGCCACTTTTCAAGGATCTAATCGGTTAAGTCATGTCTCTAATCAATTACTTGGTGTTCCAAAATTTGAATTTTGAATTTGAAGTCATCTAATTAACTAGGTCATGATCTTAATTGGTTATTTAGGGATTTTTTAGAATTATTGGACTTTTTGGGCATTAGGTTGAAATTTACTTTGTCTCACTTGTTTTTGCACCCTAGCCAAATTTGTTAGCACCATTTTTCATGACACAAATCAAACAAATCATCTATTAATTAGTAAAAATATATTTTAAACAAATAAGCAAAAATTAAATCGCACTTATTTAAAAGTTTAACTAAAGTTTTCTGATTATTTGACCTTTAAATAGTGTACTACCTTAATTACCAAGTAACCATGATAAAAACTCCTCGTTTTAAGGGAACGACAACATAATGTTGTGTGTCCTTTTCTACGGATCATTGGATACGAGAGTTGGTTAAAATACGATATATATATATATATATATATATATATATATATATATATATATATATATATATATATATATATATATATATATATATATATATATATATATATATATATATATATATATATATATATATATATATATATATATATATATATATATATATATATATATATATATCCACCACAAACTTATCTTATCAACCTACTTAGAGGTTATCAGATCATTATCAATCAGAGATGTTGAGATTATCCTCAACAAAAACATGCTTTGAGCATGATTGTTGATATACACCATCAACGAGTATCCTTAGATCATAGACTTCAATTAATACTATTTTACACTCGGAAGTATACTCTTTTCTTTTCAAACCTTCATTTAATATGCATTAAGGCTTTATAAAAGTTGCAAAGCGTCCTTGCAAAACATGCTAGGGTTTCACCTTCAGTACCCAAATATTCTTGGGTCCCGGAGTTTTAGTAGTTCTAAGAGGTTTAATGTTACTACTTTTAGACATTTTGAATTTATCAAAATGAAATGGCTCTAAATGGTCAAACCTATTGCAGCGAGAACATTTATAAACAAGTCGGTTCACTTTCTTCCTATTTAATTCTTAATTTTGTGTTCTACCGGACTTAAACCCTAATCAATTTTTTTAAAGGAAGGCCTTTGAATTGATAAGATTAATTCAAGGTTTTATTTCCCTTTATTAATTTACTTAGGGTTTCATGCAAAACGGTTACTTCCTTTTTCACCAAGAACCAAGTTTCACACGTTCTAACTAAGTTTCTAATATTAGTTATTTTGTCCTTAAGTGTTTCATTACTCTTTTATAGGAAATCTAGATAATATTTAAGGTTTAAGTTACATTTATTAATGTTATAATTTATTCAATTAATTTACCACTTAATTTAAATAGCTGCTTGTATGGACCCTTTGTTACCCCATGGTCATCTTTTTCGCAAGAGACTTTTAAACTCCATCTTCTTCGATGGACGAAGATTCTTTGGAGGTTCTACCCAAGGTTGACTCTTTGAAGTTTCTCGTATATGTTAAATCTATACTAGAGGCTTTCCTCTCATTTCTTCTTTTGAAGATTCCACTAGATAAAGTTTCATGTTCACATCCTTTTCTAGATGAAGTTCCTTCATTTGATGTTGAATCCTTCGAGAATCGGTCAACCACCGAGGTTATTCTTTTGAAGGAGATTATAGGAGTTGACTTGCTTTTACAGGAATTTACCATGGTTTCTACTATATTTTTGTTCATTCCTTCATCATTAAGTATTTGAACTAATTCATTCAACTTCTCTACAATTTTTCATTCTTTGATTTTTCCTAAGTCACAAACATTCCCAACTCTTGATTTAAGGGTTTGATCAAATTTTTAATTCCAATTCATAATTCTTAGATATTTTTTAGAAACGAAAGTTCTAACATTATTTCCAACCTTTCTAAATCTAAAGAGGCGTTCATAAATAAAACATTATCATATTTGCCTCACATGTCTATTTTCTCTTGTTTGATACTTGGAGAAACTCCATATATCATTTCAAGAGTATCTCATATTTCATTGGTGGTTTTACAATCATGAACATGAAAAAGTTGATTAACATCTAAATACATAACTAAGAAATTCTGTGTTTTGAAATAAATTCCGAACTTTCTCTTTTCCTCTATGGTCCAAGAGAAATTTGGTTTATTTACTACTTTTCCATTAATGTGGTGAGTAGGGATAAGCAAACTGTTAATTATAGTTTCTCACAATTCAAAATAAATACTTTGAATGAAAATATTAAATCTAACTTTCCATAGTTGAGACCTATCAGCATTAAATGGTAGATGTGTGTTTAGGAAAGTTCTTTTGTTAGAATTAGTATTGAAAGTCATCTTCCTCCTGAGATAATAAATCTTTGAATATGAATTAGAATATTATGCCACTTGTTGAACATGTGAATCTACACACAAGAGGGGCAGAGTGAATCTTTGGGGATTTAAAAACATTGTTTTACGATAAAATTATTCTCTAAGGCAGAGTTTAAAAAAAATCTAAAAGATGTTTTGATAGTAAAAAGACTATGTGGAAAGTAAAAAGTTAAGGGAAGAGAGATAACACGAGCAATTTATAAAGTTTTATTCTAAGTAAAGTGACCTATTCCTCTCCCTACGAATAGATCTTGAGAGTATCCAATAATTCTTTAGATCTTTTAGAAGGTTAAGCCCACGAACCTTCCTTATACAAGGAAAAGTGAAGGTTAAGCCCACGAACCTTCCTTATACAAGGAAAAGTGAAGTTTCAGGTTTAGTTCTAATTAAACAGTGAACAATGGAATGAAGCGGTTAGTTTTCACGCCAAACAGTGAACAAAGCTTTCAGCAATTTGTCTCTAAGACAAACAAAGGTTTTGTACGGAATTATCTTGAACCAAAGTGGATCTTTGAGTTGTGTATCCTTCGAACCAAATCAAGGTTTTACACAGGATAACCACAAACTAAACCGATATTTTACATTGAATGATCTCGAACTTAACTGAGATTTACACCAGGTGATCTCAGACCAAATGAGCTTTTATATTGGGCTAAGCTATAGAAAAGGTGTGAATTTTTTATTCTTTTTTTATTCTTCTCGAACCCAAAAGAAGAGTTTTTTTCTCAAGTGAAGGAGCTAAGAAACTAAATAGAGACTTAATACTAAATCCCTCTAAATGAGCTTTTAATGGGTTTAGCTCCAAACCCAAACAAACACTTCCTAAGGAAGAACAATTTTCTCACGGGAAAGTAATATCTTTTGGTGAATTTACAATAATACCATTTCCATAATAACTTCCTCACTTAAACACAAGAACATTTCTCAAAGCGTTATGGCTAAAAAAAACATGTGAAAGAACTTGAAAATATTTTAGAGAGAGAATGATAGGGAGGAAGGCAAGTTATCTCGTATTTCAAGATGTGAAAAAATAAAAGGGAATACCTCTATTTATAGGGAAATTAAAAAAGGAAACGATCCATGGGAAAATTGATTAACTAATCGATCAGGTCTTGTATCTAATCGATTAGGTACCATAAATATTTGATTCTTTGTGCCCATTTTGGAAGGTTTTTGATAGAGATACATTTTCATTCATTAAGACACTGCCATAATATATTATAGAATCATTTTACCCGTATCTATTTGATTAAGTATTTGGTACAATCAATTAGGCAGTTCAAAAACTTGCCATAATTAGTCTATAATTCTTAAATCATTTGGCTAGACTCCAAAACATTTGTAGGTAATTTTACATGAAAAATAGAGGATTCAAAAATATTTTTAGTGAGTGTGTGATTTATCCATATTACTTGAAAATGCTCTTGTGTTTTTACAAAACAATTATCACTCAGACATGATTAGGCAAGCTTTCAGATTTCCTCTCTTTCACACTCTGAAGATTCAAGTCTCTTACAAGATACATCAATCATATGAGCATTTTACTTTAATCTTCTTGTGGATGAAGCTTAAGGTATCTTCGAGTCATATACCATCATTATAGGATATCTATGGTGATCACCAAACCCTAAAACTTTAGCTTTATTGGAGGAAAGGCTTGATCAACTATGTTGTTTAGTTTTTATCGCTTCAGCTTTAGCACTTGCGTATATTCAAGTTTTGGTGTTACCAAAGTCATTTTAGCAACTGCTACATCTTTAGGAGTTGTCATCATTAAAACCATGATGCTATCATCTAGTTTAAGCATATTTTCTTATCTATGAGCTTGAAATTCTAGGTACCAAACAATCGATGTTACAGTGGATGTCATGACATCCACTACTGAGCAGACTACAGAACTTAACAATAAACAGGAATTGAAAGCAGTAAATAACACAGAGAATTGTTGACCCAGTACAGTGCAAATCACACCTACATCTAGGGGCTACCAAGCCAGAGAGGAAATTCACTATCAGTAGAATTAATTCAGAGTCAAAGCACCAGTTTGCACTCTTTACTTAAGACCTACCCAATGACACTTCAGCCTAACACTAGACCTGAGTTACCAACTCACTCCCCCTCAATCACAGAAGTGATATCAACCAATTCAGTTACAGGTAAAATTGAAGTCACACTTCAAACACACCTTGATCTGCTTCACAACTTTGATCAAGAGACACAACACTCGTACTTAAAAGCTAGAGTGACATACACAGAGTACAACTCAAAACACACTAGTCCAATGCAATCATCCAAGAGATAATTGCTTGGCTCACAAGTAATCCTAAGACACTAGCAACCACGTGAAGATTACAGTACACAGACTGAATTCTTCACTTACAAACACTTTGTACTCTTTGTCTCAAAAGCTTTGCTCAGGACCTGCCAAGAACTGTCCTCAATTAGGATTGCTACTTTGGTATTTATGTTAGTTCCATGATTCTATGAATATCCATGGTTCTATGATTTGCTAAATTTTGGGAAAACATGATTCTGCACTGATGTTAAACAGGATGTCACGACGGATGATAAGACATCCATCTGCGGTCATGACAATACTGTTGTCATGAGTTTTAATCAGGATGTCATGACCAAAGTCATGACATTGTTGTTTGGTACAGCAAGAGCTATTGTTTTATATCACTTGACAGAAGTGCTGGATATATCTCATCAGTATGTGCAGGCCAAAGAGGGTTATTAGAAACAAAGTGCAGATTTAATTGGTGTTCATAAAAAGGATCTTTGAGACTTTTTAGGAAACTATAATATATTTGTTTCTACTATTATGAAGAAGATTCTGCAGAAGTGCTCTACGGGGTAAGTTTAGTAAGCTAGCACAAAGTCTGAATTGGATGTCATGACTGAATGTTATGACATTGATCGTATGACATCAGACGTGCAGGGTTTGTTTTTCTGTTACGATACCTAATATATCTCAGGCTAGATTTTACGAAACCTTTTATCATTCCTTAGTTATCTCAGACGAGATTCTAGGGAGTGTTGAGCTTATCATGACCTATTTTGATAGCACCTTGAACTGTGGAAATTAGTTTTACTTTGTTAAAACTAATATTGGTTACTTTGGACCAGCCCAAGCCCAGTCTGCCCTACTATTTAAGGAGGAGCAGAAGTAGAAGAAATCAAGTACTCACAACAAGAAAAACTTGAGTGTAGAATTAGGGTTTTGAGAGTCTATGTATGACTTTGTAAGTCACCCTTTGTATCTTTTGATACGTTGTGGTAGACATATTTGTGAGTGAAGAGTGTTGGTCTTCACGTGTGTTTTGTGAGTGAAGAATTCTATGGTGTGCAGTGATTCTTCACGTGTGTAGAGTATTAGGATTCCTTGTGTGCCAAGCAATTGTCTGCTGTATAATTGCATTGGTTTAGTGTGTATGACCTGTTGTGTTCATTGTTCACTCAAAGCTTTTAAGCAAGAGCGTATTGTCCTTGATTGAAGTTGTGAAGTAAAATCAAGTGTTATGACTTTGAAGAGTGTCTTCTAAATTCTTATTATGTATTGAATTGTTTATCACGGCAGTGATTGTGGGGAGTGAGAGGTGTCTCTTGTCTAGTGGGTTCTAGACAAGAAATTGCATTGGGTAGAGATTAAGTGAGGGGTTGTAAACGGGGGAGTTTAGCTCTGAATTAATTATGCTAATAATGAATTTCCTTCCTGGCTTGGGAGCCCCCAGATGTAGGTGATGTTGCACTGAATTGGGTTAACAATTCATTGTGTTATTTATCTTTCAGTATTTACAATTCTGCACAATTTAAATGGTTAGATAAATAGTCTGTCAGTCTGCAGATGTTACAACAGACATCATGACATTGATACAATTTAAAGAAATTTAAATTAGTCATGGTCTGTCCTCGTCCTTGTTAAGAAGAGATCAATGTTCTTGGGACATATGAGATCTGCATACCAGAATTTCAATTGGTATCAGAGCAGGCATCCTGTCTGTTATGGATGAGATCTTGGGAGATACTTTCTGGTGTTTTGAACAAGAAGAAGTTGTAGCTGATTTACTGATCTTGCTGAATGTTTGAGCTACTGCTTATGGAGCTAAGGAGAAGCTTGTATCTGCTGTTGTGCCCTCTGATATAGGAGCTCCTATGACCTGTTGAATGTTCTGACATCTTGTTTAGGGCATGTTGAAGATGTTCTTTTGGTGGTTCCGCTGCATAATTTTCTGATGAAAGAACTTTGGCAACCCTGAGAGAAGATTGTCTTATATACAGGGTTGATGTATGGTTGTGGTAGATTGCTGAAGGATGTTTTAGAGAAGGATTCATTATAACGATTTAAGATTCTTTGCTATTTGAGATATTCTCAAGTATTTAATGAATTATCCTTAGTTGATGATCAAGTTGTCTCATCAGTTGGTGCACAAGTGTCAGGCTTCTGATTTGTTTGGTCTACTTCAAGGATCTGATGTTCATCCAGATGTTGAGACATTCCATCAGCAGAGATTGTGCAGAAGTCTGTTGATGCAAGGAGTGAATCACTATATCAAAGGAGATATAACTGATGATCTTTGTACCATACACATGTGTGGTAGGATATGTATTCATTCTAGTAAGGTTCTTGGCAAGAAACTGAGGCTAGAATGTAGTGCTGATGGAAGGGAAGATGAATACATTTCTTCTAGATCTGCTTATTTCTAATCTAGGAATATTGCAGCAGGTGTGTTCTATTTTCTACTAGAAGCATCTGATCTTTATCTAGAAAGTTTCCTGGCAAGAAACGTGTCTAGAAAATGGTGTTGCTGATAGCTCTGCTTGGGTCAGTTTATTTCTGATCTAGGTGCATAGGAGCATGTGACCTTGCTCATCTTAGAGGTCAAGGATAAGTGGCATTTATCTCTGACTTTCTCAAGAAGTCTCTATTTAAGGAAAGCGGGATTCCTTTTGTTAAGATTTTCTTGTGTGACCCTTCCTCTTTGAAGAATCTAGCCTTGGCATGGTTGGGGTCTCTAAAGAGTAGTTCCTGAAGGTGTGTACAGAAATACAGAATGAAGGTTGTCTGCTCAAGTCTATAAGAACATGGAGCTCTTATGGAGAAGGTTATTCTAAGTGGCAGCATGAAAGCCTAAACTCTCCAGCGGGATGTCTTATCAGATGTGGTGACATCAAGCAGTAACTTCAGGGCCTCAATGGATGTTGTGGTACATCATTTGAAGATAAGTTGATCTTCTCAGGTATGAATGGAATTGATACTATCTCATGCAGTTTGGAGGAGTTGTGTGAAGGAGGAGGTGTTACAGGTCCAAGTCTTGGTGTATCTAAGATGTGAAGATCAAGCTTGCTTAGATTTTCTAGAGCTCTGAAAGATGCTGAGTAACCAAACAATGGCATTTGGTTATTTAAGCAGTGTGCCTTAGAAAACTACTCTTGTGCAAAAGGGTAGTTATTTGAAGACCAAAGAAGGTTCTGGGTCTGTTCATGCTTGGAACTAATTACTCTTGTGCAGAAGGATAGTTGGATGAAGACCAAAGGAGGATCTGGTTCTGTTCATATATTAGAGCTTGTGGTAGAAGCCCTAAGTTGTGTATGGAAGATTACCCTCTTTTGGAGTTGTATTTGATCAAGCTGGTGGAGCTGTGTTCTCTGAAGATCTTCAGTTGGATTACTAGGCAGTAGTAAGTCCAGTTGTGGGCATATAAAGAACCAGTGGATGATGTTTCTGTGATATGTATCATCTGGTTTGGTTCTACTTGGAGGAGGACTTGAAGATCTGGTGTGGAACTTGTGATTCACATCTTGACTAAAGAGTACTCTATCTTGTCATACGGGAGAATGATGAGGTAAATAATGTCTTGGTTTATGGGATGTCTATCTGAGGCTGAGGTCAAAATACTTGTGGAGAAGTGGTTTCTTCTGCTAGAAGTAACTCTAGGAAGAGGTGGATCAGTTTGGTGCCTTCTCACTGCTTGAGCATGGAGTTGGAATTGAGATATAATATGGTGATCTTGGAGAAGATCTTATCAAAGATAGTGGGAGAGCTTTTTTTGATGGGTGTACTATGTGCTTATGGTTCAAGCAGTAAGTGAATGCGTTCAACAAGTGTGTTGAACAAAGAGTGAGCTCTTGAAGACATGAAGATGAGTCTTATGTTTTCCATTCACGTGCTTCTGGAAAAAGAGCATTGGTTATCCTTGATATGGGACGTTATGCTTCTATCCAGGATATGTTGCTGCAATGGTACAGTTGTGTCTCAAGATTGCTTGTGGCTTCAAGCAGTTTGTGACTGTATGCCACTAGAAGAGTGGAATGTCATACCAGATGTTGTGATATTGGGTTACTGTTCAGAATGAACATTAACAGTGGTTCTGCTCTTGGTGCTGTCATTGGGTGTCAATAGATCAAATCAGATGTGTACAAGCCTATTAAGGTGAGAGCCTTATGATCTGACCTCCACTGAAGGGATTTGTTTTGGACAGCAAGACTTTTGGTCTCTATCCAAGTGCTTTGTCTTGTATGATTGGTGAAGATGAAGATCAAGACATCATCAGCTCTGATTTTGTGCATATAGAAGTCAAGGACACAAGGCATTTACTCTGACATTTTGGAGATATTCCTAGCTGAATCTGAGTGATCTTGCAGATAGTTTTGTCTACCTCTTCTATTATAGTATGGGCTGTAAAACAAGGAATGTAAAGCTGCAGTGTGTGATGAAGAGATTCTTCATGTGTTTGGGTTCTCTCTTTTATGGGGAGTGTTGTTTATGTATGACAGGGGGAGTTGTGTACTTGTCTGATGTCTAGCTACGCTACTTGAGTTGATAGTGTGCTAATATGAAGATGTGTACAAAGATTACTGAAGCTCAGGCAAGCTTGTGTCCTTGGACCTCTGATGAGAATATTTGTGTGTCTCAAATTGGGGATTTAAAATCAATTGTTACTTGTGGCAAGTATTTAATTGATTATCCTTTAATTGGTGATGACAAATGTGTCATTCCTGAAGGTGCAGCTTCAGACAACACAAGGACCCAAGATTCAAGACTGATTCAGGGTGTACTCTCAAGGAGCTATGGTTCAGAACTGATTTTACACTGGCTGAGTGAGTTCAGCAAGGAGGTAAGTCATTGTCCATGATTCTTGGTGCAGTCTTTTCATGAGAGATTAAGAAATGTCATACTTAGACACCATGTGCAGTATGACAACTAAGTAGTATGTACATTTACTCCAACTTATTTCAATTTTTGACTAAACCAAGGGGGAGTAAAGTGTTGTTATCTACTGCTGTTGTAGTTGTTTGCTAAATACAACTATTAAGGGGGGGCATGAAAGTTTGTGAGGCTGGATGTTATTTTAAGAAACTACTGTTGTTGCTGCCCTGATAAGTTGTTTGGGTGTTTTAGCCAAAATTTGCCAAAGGGGAAGATTGTTAGTTCCATGATTCTATGAGTATCCATGGTTCTATGATTGGCTAAATTTTAGAAAAACATGATCATGCACTGATGTTAAATAGGATGTCACACGAGATGATATGAAATCCATCTGCGGTCATGACAGAACTGCTGTCATGAGTTTTAATCAGGATGTCATGACCAAAGTCATGACATTGTTGTCTGGTACAACAAGAGCTACTGTTTTGTATCACTTGACAGAAGTGCTGGATATATCTCATCAGTATGTGCAGGCCAAAGAGAGTTATTAGAAACAAAGTGCAGATTTAATTGGTGTTCATAAAAAGGATCTTTGAGACTTTTTAGGAAACTATAATATATTTGTTTCTACTGTTATGAAGAAGATTCTGCAGAAGTGCACTACAGGGTAAGTTTAGTAAGCTAGCACAAAGTCTGAATTGGATGTCATGACTGAATATTATGACATTGATCGTATGACATCAGACGTGCAGGGTTTGTTTTTCTGTTATGATACCTGATATATCTCAGGCTAGATTTTAGGAAACCTGTTAGCATTCCTTAGTTATCTCAGACGAGATTCTAGGGAGTGTTGAGCTTATCATGACCTATTTCGATAGCACCTTGAACTGTGGAAATTAGTTTTACTTTGTTAAAACTAATATTGGTTACTTTGGACCAGCCCAAGCCCAGTCTGCACTACTATTTAAGGAGGAGCAGAAGTAGAAGAAATCAATTACTCACAACAAGAAAAACTTGAGTGTAGAATTAGGGTTTTGAGAGTCTTTGTATGACTTTGTAAGTCACCCTTTGTATCTTTTGATACGTTGTGGTATACATATTTGTGAGTGAAGAGTGTTGGTCTTCACGTGTGTTTTGTGAGTGAAGAATTCTATGGTGTGTAGTGATTCTTCACGTGTGTGGAGTATTAGGATTCCTTGTGTGCCAATCAATTGTCTGTTGTATAATTGCATTGGTTTAGTGTGTATGACATGTTATGTTCATTGTTCACTCAAAGCTTTTAAGCAAGAGCGTATTGTCCTTGATTGAAGCTATGAAGAAAAATCAAGTGTTGTGACTTTGAAGAGTGTCTTCTAAATTCTTATTATGTATTGAATTGTTTATCACTGCAGTGACTGTGGGGAGTGAGAGGTGTCTCTTGTCTAGTGGGTTCTAGACAAGAAATTGCATTGGGTAGAGATTAAGTGAGTGGTTGTAAACGGCGGAGTTTAGCTCTGAATTAATTCTGCTAATAATGAATTTCCTTCCTGGCTTGGGAGCCCCTAGATGTAGGTGATGTTGCACTGAACTGGGTTAACAATTCATTGTGTTATTTATCTTTCAGCATTTACAATTCTGCACAATTTAAATGGTTAGATAATAGTCTGTCAGTTTGCAGATGTTACAACAGACATCATGACATTGGTCATGACATTGATACAATTTAAAGAAATTTAAATTGGTCATGGTCTGTCCTCATCCTTGTTAAGAAGAGATCAATGTTCTTGGGACATATGAGATCTGCATACCAGAATTTCAATTGGTATCAGAGCAGGCATCCTGTCTGTTCTGGATGAGATCTTGGGAGATACTTTCTGGTGTTTTGAACAAGAAGAAGTTGTAGCTGATTTACTGATCTTACTGAATATTTGAGCTACTGCTTATGGAGCTAAGGAGAAGCTTGTATCTGCTGTTGTGCCCTCTGATATAGGAGCTCCTATGACCTGTTGAATGTTCTGACATCTTGTTTAGGGCATGTTGAAGATGTTCTTTTGGTGGTTCCGCTGCATAATTTTCTGATGAAAGAACTTTGGCAGCCCTGAGAGAAGATTGTCTTATATACAGGGTTGATGTATGGTTGTGGTAGATTGCTGAAGGCTGTTTTAGAGAAGGATTCATTATAATGGTTTAAGATTCTTTTCTATTTGAGATATTCTCAAGTATTTAATGAATTATCATTAGTTGATGATCAAGTTGTCTCATCAGTTGGTGCACAAGTGTCAGGCTTCTGATTTGTTTGGTCTACTTCAGGGATCTAATGTTCATCCAGATGTTGAGATATTCCATCAGCAGAGATTGTGCAGAAGTATGTTGATGCAAGGAGTGAATCACTATATCAAAGGAGATATAGCTGATGATCTTGGTACCATACACATGTGTCGTAGGATCTGTATTCATTCTAGTAAGGTTCTTGGCAAGAAACTGAGGCTAGAATGTAGTGCTGATGGAAGGGAAGACGAAGACATTTCTCCTAGATCTGCTTATTTCTAATCTAGGAGTATTGCAGCAGGTGTGTTCTATTTTCTACTATAAGCATCCGATCTTTATCTAGAAAGTTTCCTGGCAAGAAACGTGTCTAGAAGATGGTGTTGGTGATAGCTCTGCTTGGGTCAGTTTATTTCTAATCTAGATGCATAGGAGCATGTGACCTTGCTCATCTTAGAGGTCAAGGATAAGTGGCAGTTATCTCTGACTTTCTCAAGAAGTCTCTATTTAAGGAAAGCGGGATTCCTTTTGTAAAGATTTTCTTGTGTGGCCCTTCCTCTTTGAAGAATCTAGCCTTGGCATGGTTGGGGTCTCTAAAGAGTAGTTCCTGAAGGTGTGTACAGAAATACAGAATGAAGGTTGTCTGCTCAAGTCTATAAGAACATAGAGCTCTTATGGAGAAGGTTATTCTAAGTGGCAGCATGAAAGCCTAAACTCTCCAGCAGGATGTCTTATCAGATGTGGTGACATCAAGCAGTAACTTCAGGGCCTCAATGGATGTTGTGGTACATCATTTGAAGATAAGTTGATATTCTCAGGTATGAATGGAATTGATACTATCTCATGCAATTTGGAGGAGCTGTGTGAAGGAGGAGGTGTTACAGGTCCAAGTCTTGGTGTATCTAAGATGTGAAGATCAAGCTTGCTTAGATTTTCTAGAGCTCTGAAAGATGTTGAGTAACCAAACAGTGGCATTTGGTTATTTAAGCAGTGTGCCTTAGAAAACTACTCATGTGCAAAAGGGTAGTTATTTGAAGACCAAAGAAGGTTCTGGGTTTGTTCATGCTTGGTACTAATTACTCTTGTGCAGAAGGGTAGTTAGATGAAGACCAAAGGAGGATCTGGTTCTGTTCATATATTAGAGCTTGTGGTAGAAGCCCTAAGTTGTGTATGGAATATTACCCTCTTTTGGAGTTGTATTTGATCAAGCTGGTGGAGCTGTGTTCTTTGAAGATCTTCAGTTGGATTACTAGGCAGTAGTAAGTCCAGTTGTGGGAATATAAAGAACCAGTGGATGATGTGTCTGTGATATGTATTATCTGGTTTGGTTCTACTTGGAGGAGGACTTGAAGATCTGGTGTTGAACTTGTGATTCACATCTTGACTAAAGAGCACTCTATCTTGTCATACGGGAGAATGATGAGGTAAAGAATGTCTTGGTTTATGGGATGTCTATCTGAGGCTGAGGTCAAAATACTTGTGGAGAAGTGGTTTCTTCTGCTAGAAGTAACTCTAGGAAGAGGTGGATCAGTTTGGTGCCTTCTCACTGCTTGAGCATGGAGTTGGACTTGAGATATAATGTGGTGATCTTGGAGCAGCTCTTATAAAAGATAGGGGAGAGCTTTTTTTTATGGGTGTACTATGTGCTTATGGTTCAAGCAGTAAGTGAATGCGTTCAGCAGGTGTGTTGAACAAAGAGTGAGCTCTTGAAGACATGAAGAGGAGTCTTATGTTTTCCATTCAGTTATTTCTGGAAAAAGAGCATTGGTTATCCTTGATATGGGACGTTATGCTTCTATCCAGGATATGTTGCTGCAATGGTACAGTTGTGTCTCAAGATTGCTTGTGGCTTCAAGCAGTTTGTGATTGTATGCCTCTAGAAGAGTGGAATGTCATACCAGATGTTGTGAAATTGGGTTACTGTTCAGAATGAACATTAACAGTGGTTCTGCTCTTGGTGCTGTCATTTGGTGTCAATAGATCAAATCAGATGTGTACAAGCCTATTAAGGTGAGAGCCTTATGATCTGACCTCCACTGAAGGGATTTGTTTTGGACAGCAAGACTTTTGGTCTCTATCCAAGTGCTTTGTCTTGTATGAGGGTGAAGATGAAGATCAAGACATCATCAGCTCTGATTTTGTGCATAGAGAAGTCAAGGACACAAGGCATTTACTCTGACATTTTGGAGATATTCCTAGCTGAATCTGAGTGATCTTGCAGATAGTTTTGTCTACCTCTTCTATTATAGTATGGGCTGTAAAACAAGGAATGTAAAGTTGCAGTATATGATGAAGAGATTCTTCATGTGTTTGGGTTCTCTCTTTTATGGGGAGTGCTATTTATGTATGACAGGGGGAGTTGTGTACCTGTCTGATGTGTAGCTGCACTACTTGAGTTGATAGTGTGCTAATATAAAGATGTGTACAAAGATTGTTGAAGCTCAGGCAAGCTTGTGTCCTTGGACCTCTGATGAGAATATTTGTGTGTCTCAAATTGGGGATTTAAAATCAATTGTTACTTGTGGCAAGTATTTAATTGATTATCCTTTAATTGGTGATGACAAATGTGTCATTCCTGAAGGTGCAGCTTCAGACAAGGTAAGAACCCAAGATTCAAGACTGATTCATGGTGTACTCTCAAGGAGCTATGGTTCAGAACTGATTTTACACTGGCTGAGTGAGTTCAGCAAGGAGGTAAGTCATTGTCCATGATTCTTGGTGCAGTCTTTTCATGAGAGATCAAGAAATGTCAGACTTAGACACCATGTGCAGATTGACAACTAAGTAGTATGTACATTTACTCCAACTTATTTCAATTTTTGACGTAACCAAGGGGGAGTAAAGTGTTGTTATCTACTGCTATTTTAGTTGCTTGCTAAATACAACTATTAAGGGGGGCATGAAAGTTTGTGAGGCTGGATGTTTTTTTAAGAAACTACTGTTGTTGCTGCCCTGATAAGTTGTTTGGGTGTTTTAGCCAAAATTTGCCAAAGGGGAATATTGTTAGTTCCATGATTCTATGAGTATTCATGTTTCTATGATTGGCTAAATTTTAGGAAAACATGATTCTGCACTGATGTTAAACAGGATGTCACAACAGATGATATGTCATCCATCTGCGGTCATGACAGAACTGCTATCATGACTTTTAATCAGGATGTCATGACCAAAGTCATGACATTGTTGTCTGGTACAACAGGAGCTTCTATTTTGTATCACTTGACATAAGTGCTGGATATATCTCATCATTATGTGCAGGCTAAAGAGAGTTATTAGCAACAAAGTGCAGATTTGATTGATGTTCATAAGAAGGATCTTTGAGACTTTTTAGGAAACTATAATATATTTGTTTCTACTGTTATGAAGAAGATTCTGCAGAAGTGCTCTACGGGGTAAGTTTAGTAAGCTAGCACAAAATCTGAATTGGATGTCATGATTGAATGTTATGACATTGATCGTATGACATTAGGCGTGCAAGGTTTGTTTTTCTGTTATGATACCTGATATATCTCAAGCTAGATTTCATGAAACCTGTTAGGATTCCTTAGTTATCTCAGACGAGATTCTAGGGAGTGCTGAGCTTATCATGACCTAATTTGATAGCACCTTGAATTGTGGAAATTAGTTTTACTTTGTTAAAACTAATATTGGTTACTTTGGATCAGCCCAAGCCCAGTCTTCACTACTATTTAAGGAGGAGCAGAAGCAGAAGAAATTAAGTACTCACAACAAGAAAAACATGAGTGTAGAATTAGGGTTTTGAGAGTCTTTGTATGACCTTGTAAGTCACCCTTTGTATCTTTTGATACGTTGTGGTAGACATATTTGTGAGTGAAGAGTGTTGCTCTTCACGTGTGTTTTGTGAGTGAAGAATGTTATGGTGTATAGTGATTCTTCACGTGTGTGGAGTCTTAGGATTCCTTGTGTGCCAAGCAATTGTCTGCTGTATAATTGCATTGGTTTAGTGTGTCTGAACTGTTCTGTTCATTGTTCACTCAAAGCTTTTAAGTAAGAGTGTATTGTCCTTGATTGAAGCTGTGAAGCAAAATCAAGTGTTGTGACTTTGAAGAGTGTCTTCTAAAGTCTTATTATGTATTGAATTGTTTATCACTGCGGTGATTGTGGGGAGTGAGAGGTGTCTCTTGTCTAGTGGGTTCTAGACAAGAAATTTCATTGGGTAGAGATTAAGTGAGGGGTTGTAAACGGGGGAGTTTAGCTCTGAATTAATTCTGCTAATAATGGATTTCCTTCCTGGCTTGGGAGCCCCCAGATGTAGGTGATGTTGCATCGAACTGGGTTATCAATTCATTGTGTTATTTATCTTTCAGCATTTATAATTATGCACAATTTAAATGGTTAGATAAATAGTCTGCCAGTGTGTAGATGTTACAACAGACGTTATGACATTGATACAATTTAAAGAAATTTAAATTGGTCATGTTTTGTCCTCGTCCTTGTTAAGCAGAGATCAATGTTCTTGGGACATATGAGATTTGCATACCAGAATTTCAATTTATAAGCAGCAGAAAGATCTTGGGCCTTAGTACAAAAATTAGGTTAAACCCAATTAAGACCTCTTTTCATTAAGCTGCGCACTAACAATTTGGTCTTAGGTTATCCTCAGCCATGCCTGGAATTTCGCCTGAGATAACCAAGCTTCCTAAAATGTTTCCTGAAATATAGTCTGAGCTTCCTCATGCACTATACCAAAACCTAAAACACGCGCCCTGATGTCAGCTGCTTGATGTCATAATGTTGCGGTGAGAATTGTGATACCAAGCTATTGACTAACTTGAATCTTAATTCTTGCAATTCACAACCGGACTTTAATTTATCCAAAAAGGAAAGGTTTAAAGAAAGAAAAACCTATAAAAATGCAAAGCAAAAGGCAAGACCTAAAGCTGAGCAAAGAGAGATCTAAAGGTTCGGGGGTTAGTTATGCATAGGGTAGGTATTTCACATCCTAAACATCTGTAGTACTCTACAGGAACCTCTTGTTAATATTTGTGTTTGCTAAAGTTTGCTTGCTAAAGGAAAAGTGCTAGGGTGAAGATCTAAAGTATATACAAAGAATGTAAAGTTTGTACAAAGTTTGCTCGCGAAGACATCGCATCTCGTGCCTACGTATCCTGATGGGAATGGAATCAGAGCAACCGTAGTTCTCCTAACTAAGGGTGAGGAACTCTTAACTGTGGTCAAGGTTCCAGGGGGATGTAAGCATTCATATGGAAGTACTTACATGGAGTGCGGTGACTCCTGAATCTACATTGAGATTGTTATGGTAGAGAATGTCTATGGCGGGACGCTAAACATGAGTACGGCGACTCAGATCCTAAGGTTAGGATAAACGGTAAAGGATGTCCACGGCGGGACGCTAAAAGTGAGCACGGCGACTCAAATCCTAAGGTTAGGATAAACGGTAAAGGATGTCCACGGCGGGACGCTAAAAGTGAGCACGGCGACTCAAATCCTAAGGTTAAATGTTAACAGGAAATTATATCAACATAAAAGCATCAAGAATTAATAAAATGTAGAAATGTCATGATTAATCAAATTAAACCAAACTCTAACTAATAACTAACTAATTAAGTTCAAATATAACAAAACTAATTAACTAACTAAATTAAAAGCCTAATTGAAATTAACTAAATAAATCTAATTAAAAAAACTAAAACTAATTAATTAAATTAAAATTAAAGGCTAATTAAAAAATATATAACTCTAAAACTGTAAAATTTATATAATATTAAAATAAAATAA
This sequence comes from Lathyrus sativus, assembly GCA_963859935.3. Lineage (NCBI taxonomy): Eukaryota > Viridiplantae > Streptophyta > Magnoliopsida > Fabales > Fabaceae > Lathyrus > Lathyrus sativus. Next base: position 41,524 of record CAWUDS030002116.1, read on the forward strand.
AAAAAACTAACAAAATGAATATATATAATTGTAAAACAGAAACACATAATATATAAAGTAAAAACTAATAAAGTACACTTACATAATTTAAAAATTAAAAGTACATATACGTATGTAAAAGAAAAACTAAATAAAGAAATATATTATAAAATTGAAAATATATAACTTAGAAAAACTGAAACTAAATATATTATAAAATTAAATATACTAAAAATTAAATAAAGAAATATACATGTACACAAAACTAATGAAACAAAAAGAATAATATATACGTGTGAACTCAAACCGAAAACGGTACATATGCACAATGAAATTAAGCAGCAAATTCCAAACTGTGAATTACTTTCAAATGACACATCAAAATATTAATGGAAAATTCAAATACAGTGTGTCTTTCATCATTTTATTGAAAAAAATATTATAATAATAAATAAGAGGAAAAAGAAGATTAACTAAGAATAAATGTGGTTTGACTTTTTCAAATCTAAAAAAAACATGAACTCATATTACAAATTTAAACAACAACAACAAAGGTACAATAAAAATATATAAAAAGAAGATACTTGCGGAACCTGTAACTCAAACTTCTCCGCTTTCACGTTCTCGACTCTCTCCGTTTCTCGTCTCTCTCGCCTTCTTTGTGTGCTGCTATGGTTAAATCAGTTTTGAAAACGGAGACGGGAACTCGTAACAGACGTTATTGGCAAGGAATAGTGCAGCAGTGAGAGTTTAATGATTTTTTCTTTCAAGTGTTAGCATGAGGAAGTTTAGGTTGAAAATATGTGGAGAGTTATGATGGATCCCATGAAAAGTGAGTTAGTGTTTTTTATTGTCTTGTGAAAAAAGATGAAAGAGTTAAAAATATATGCTAATGATGTGTGTTGTCTAAGAGAAAATGATGATGGTAGTACATAGCCCTTTTTTTTCTAGATTTTGTGGGATTTTGGGGTCTAGTAGATTGATGTGGCTATGAGAGAGAGGGTAGCTCATGAGTATATTAGTACTCAAAAAATGGACAAAATCTCCTTTATTACTACAAAATCAAAAACTTTTTCAAAAGTTCCACAAAATAAGGAAAAGATAAACATAAAAAGAATAAAATATTTACAATAAAATCTAAAATAAAGATTTGATGGATTAAAAGAATATATTAATTAAAAGTAGAAATAAAGACAGTAAAAAACGAATAATTGGGTCGGTATCGAAGTACTCGAAAAAATAAAATGAATACACCAAAGTGATCAGCAAAAAATATACGATTCGAAAAAATACGGCGTTTTGTCAAATTTTGAAATAAATTTTACCCGCTAAAACGGTTTAAACTGTCTAAAAAGTTTATTTCAACTGATAAATTGGGTATTATGAAAAATGTAAGAGATGATAAACTATACAGATGATGCAAAAAGATGTGGGATCTTAGAGTCAAAAGTTAGGGTGCAACACATAACATCCAGCATGACATCCAACATACTTTGCTCTTTGCTATCCAAACTTACCCTGCAACACACTTATTATGTATGTCATAACATCAGTCATGACATTCACACATACATCAATGTTTTACCACAAAATGCAACCAACCAAAAACATCTACAGAGCTTTTATCACTTCATGGTTAAACCTGCAAGCACATAGTTCCACAATAAAAACTTAATAGGTTCGATATTATCCTAGTATAGATCTTGGTTTGGTTTAAGGTAAGCCTCTTTAAAAACTCAGTTCGGTTAAGAAGATAACCAACTTAAAACTTCGTCTTGGTTCAAGATTATCCTATGCAAAATCTCCTTTTGGTGTGAAAACTAACTGCTTCAAGCATGTTCGCCGTTTGATTTGAAGACTAATTGCTTCAAGCGCAGTTCATTATTTAATTAGAAGTTATCCTGGAAACTTCATTTCCTTGTACAAGGGGATTTACGGGCTTAACCTTCTAAAAATTCCTAAGAAATAATGAACATTTTCAAGATCAATTCTTGTGGAGAATAGTGAGTCACTTCATTATACCAAACCTCTATAAATATCTGGTGTCATCTCTTTTCCCTTATCTCTTTTATTTTTCGCTTAATTTCCTTATTTTGATTTTTTATTGCTTACTTATTTAAACATTTTTTATAAAATGTTTTCAAACTCTGATTTATAAAATGATTTTAGTTTAAATCAATGATTTTCACAACTCCACAATTCATCCTTCTCTTATGTATGGAGTCACATGTTTAACACATTAAGTGTTTCTTAGTTCACTATTTTTACTTCAATATTTAATGCTCTTTTGTAATCACACCTTTCAGGGTTTTTAATGGTATAATAACATCTTATGGATCTTCGTTTTAAAGCTTTTTAGGAAATTATTTTTCTTAAAATCAAGTCATAGTCCTGAGGCAGTTTCCCCTTGGGTGTTGAATGGGCGATCTATTGATGCGGTGATGGCTCCCTGACGAGGTCAAGTGTTGACAACCTAATAAGTAGGCGAGGACTCCTTATTGTTATCTAACAAATTTTCCTCATAAGGCAGCAAAGATCCTTTTGTGCAGGTCCATCAAAGTATTGCCAAATAAGGCAGCTAGGATCCTTCAATAAAGGTCCATCAAATCATTTACTAAGGATCATTTATTGAAGGTCCAGCAAAATCTTATCTGATAAGGTGGAAATGATCTTTTAATGGAGGTCAAATAATTGAATGCTCGATAAGGCAAGAAGGATCCTTTAGTGAAGGATCCTTTAGTGATAGCTCAATTACTTTTGACAATTTTAATTCACCAAATCTTTTTATAACCCATTTTTTCAAGGTGATTCATCGTCATGTCTTTTACCTTCGCCGCTGTTGATGAGAACATCATTGTTGCCGCCACCTGTGACAACCTCATGTGATTTGAACTTAAGGCCCATATTAATTTTATCGGGCCCTTACGGTGCATCCTAATTATAGTTGTGTGAATAACACAATTATGTAACCATGACCTTTTTCACGTGTCTCACTCAAGATGGTTTATATGATAATTATGTGAATTTAGTAGATGAATATCCAACCCTAGGGCTTGTTATATTTATAGGAATTTAGGGCTATTACAAAAATGTAGGAATGGGTCAGTAACTATACATGTGGATTCGACCATGATTTTAGGGTTTTGACGAGATCGTGGGAGTGGGTGGAACAAGTCTCTTTTAATCATAAGAGAAGTCGATGGTGATATAATATTTGATTTAACCTATTTTACAACGATCTATATCTAAAATATTGGTCATTGTGGTCATGGAAAACTGGTAAGGTAGTATGAAACTTCTACTTGCATAAACCAGTGTGCCCATCAATACACCTGAAACCTATTATGGCTTAATCAGGTTGGTGCTTGGAAAATACACGCTTGGATAATGAGAGGTTGATAAAGTGAGTGTTGACCCGCACAAATCATCTGGTGAACCTTTTGTAAGGCTTTAGGACATTTGAATTATGAGTCTCTCCTTTTTAAGGCCCAATCAAGACTTTCCCAATCCTCATTCTCTTATGTACGAGGTATGGGAAGTGTGAAGTGATTAAATAAGTAGACAATGATCCCTTTCCGCGTGAGACTAAGAAAGGAGGGTGTGTCTAATTCATATGCCTTTACTTTTGTACTATCTGTTTCATTGCTCTGTTAAAGGGTTTTGTAACATCGTTCATTAGGATATTTTGAAGATGGTATTCACGCCTTTGACAATATGTTTATTGATTTTGTGTAATTTTTATTTGAGATTGTGAAGATATGGCATGAGTCATTGATCTCTTTTGTGGAGAACTACACCCTTGAGATGAAGATAAGGGAGCAAGTTTCTTAAGTGCAGTGTAGAGGGGCAGCCCCTCGAGCGTTAATTGGGGCAAGTCCTTCAAGAGTTTCTTGGCAAGATTCCCTTGAGAGTTGATTGAGGCGAGTCCCTTAAGCATTTTCTTGGATGAGCACTTGCAGCATTTAATGCTTTAGATATGTGTACTTTTGTTCTCTATTTATATTTCACCCTTTGTAGGCCATTTTGTAATCATGCCTTTTGGGGTTGTAAGGGAAATGTTAACACCTTCTGGCGTTTCATTTTATAGATTTCTTGGAATTTATTATACCTAGAATTAAGTCGTAGTCCCAAGGTATGTATCTCATTGGGTGTTATGTGAGTGTCTTATTAAGCGGTGATGGCTCACTATTATGAATAACCTATTTTACCTCAGTTGGGAAAAGATTATTACCTTGATTATCTGGACGACGTAATGAAGGGTGTCGTGGAAAATCGTTACTTTTTCCCTCGGTGTATGTACAACCGAGGGGAAAGATGGAACTGGAAGTGAGTCCGATCTCTAGTAATGGCTAATTCATATTTTTTTAAACATGCTACTTTAACTCTCAGTTTATATATATATATATATATATATATATATATATATATATATATATATATATATATATATATATATATATATATATATATATATATATATATATATATATATATATATATATATATATATATATATATATATATATATATATATATATATATATATATATATATATATATATATATATATATATATATATATATATATATATATATATATATATATATATATATATATGTGTGTGTGTGTGTGTGTGTGTGTGTGTGTGTGTCCCCTGTTTTATTAAAATACAAAGTTTCTTATTTTATATTATTGTCATTTTGAGCTACAAGTGTACATTTTTTAAGAATTATGAATCTGATTCATCAGCATCATTGTTAATCTTAGACAAGAACAAATTCTGGATTTTTGTTGCATACACATTGCTTTTCAAGTTCAATGGTTTTTGTATGCAGTATATTCTCAATGGCTTTTACATGCATTCGTTTCTGATATAAAATATAAAAAAATGTTAGATAAATAAAATAAATTTCCAGTTACAAGATAAAAGATTATGTAAGAATAACAACCTTTCAACAATTTTTTTTCTAGCTTTTACAATTCATCCCAAAGATCATTTCCAAACTTCTTTAAGTTTCATTGTTTTCAATTCAAATGCTTCATTATCAATATTTGAGTTTCACATCATAGAGTCCAAGATATATAGTTTTGGTTTTCGTGTTCTGATTGGATGTAGAGGATTTCTAGTGGATTGAAATGTTAGAAATATCTTGAGTATTGTTACTTTATAAAAGGACGACAAAGATTTGTTTATAGACAAAATTGGATTACTTTTCCCCTAGGTTCTTTTGTAACACTTTATTTTATAAAAATAAAAAATAAAATAAAATAGGGATATTTCCCCGTCAATGTCTAAATCCACCGAGGCAATAGATTACTTCTATTGAAAAAAAATGGTGAATGGAAAAAATTGAAAGTGACATGTATTGTTTCATTTTTCATTTTTTATCATTCATCAATTTTTTTTGTATTGCAATATTCAAATAAAGGGCTATATTCAAAACAAAATTTTCAAGATCCTATTTTGTGAAACAACAATATTGGTTGCAATATATTATCAGTATGATTATGAATAAATTTCTCAACATTGTCAGCCAAGGAAAATAATAAATTCTATAATATTTTCTTTGACTGACAACATTGAGAGGTTATTCCAAAATATAACAACGACTTTGCAAGAAGTGGAAATAACAAAAACACCAACAATAACACCATTATGTGAGATAGATTGCAAGAGCAGAAAAATGTTTTGTTCAAAGTTGATAAAATTAGTTTCTCCAATGCGTGACCAATCTTGAAAGATTTCTTAACTAATTAAGAAAACTTGACGATTTATCTATCTTACAATCCATCCCAAAGAATAATCTTTACGAGTTTTGAGCGACTATAAATGAGTTAAGTTTAGGATAAAATTTAATGGACAAATGCTTTTATAGTTAAATTTAGGTATCAATTAACACTTCTGTTAGTAGTGTAGCTGAAGGAATAGATCATTTAATTTTTAAGTAAAAAATAAAATAAAAATAAAAGGCGTCACTTTTAAAGAAATAAAAATATAAACTACATTTGTTGGGATTCGAAGCATGTCCGCTGAATTAGTTTTTCCCTCGTTCATCTATTCCAACTGAGAGAATAAATGGTATTTAAAAAAATCATGGGACGTTTAGAAAGTATACCTCAGTTATTTATTGGTTGAGGTGAAAGATTTATCATAAAATGTATTATATATAGTAGTGGCTCCTCGACAAGGTCGAGTATTGGCAACATGATAAGTCGACAATGATTCATTCTTGGGATCTAGTAAAATTTGTCTGATAAGGCGGAAAAGATCCTTATGTGAAGGTCCTACAAATTATTTCCTAATAATGCAGCAAGGGTCCTTAATTGAATGTCCATCAATTCGTTTTGCCTAATATGTTGTTATAATAATTTAGCAAAGGTCTAGTAAAATATTGTCTAATAAGGTGGCAAGGATCTTTTTGGTGAAGGTTCATCAATTCATTTCCTAATAAGGCGACAATGATAATTAAGTAAAGGTCCAACAAAATATTGCCTAATAAGGAGACAATGATCCTTTAGTGGAGATCCGATAATTCATTTTCAAATAAGGCAGCAATGATCCTTTAGTGAAGGCCCAATAATTCATTGCTTGATAAGGCGACAATGATCCTTCAGTGAAGGTCTAACAATTCATTACATGATAAGACAACAATGATATTTCCATGAAGGTCCAATAGTGTTCGATCTTGACGTTTTCAAGATGATTTTAATTATAGTGTATCTCATACTCGTGAGGTTGTTTATCAGTTTCAATTTTTTTGTCTGTGACTTGTTAACCTTTTGCATTACATCTCAGTTACATTTGACCATTTTATTTCACCAAATATTTTTATATTCCTTTTTTTAGGGTCCTTCCTCATCACTTGTTTCATCATCTCCATTGCCGAAAGAAGCATCATCGTCACAGCCACCGGTGGTAGCTTAATATAATTTAAACTTATGTCCCATATCAGCTTTGCTGGGCCCCACGACGGGCAACATCTGAACTTGTGCGAAATTATTAGATGAATCTCCAACTCTAAAATGATGTAAACATGATATTGGTCATGTGTGTGGCTGCAAGAGAGTTTATATGCTGATTGTATGAAATTAATGGATGAATCTCTAAATCTAGATGTTGAGATATGTATAGGCGTGTTAGGTCGTTGCTAAATGAAGGAAGAGGTCAACTCATATCCATATAAATTCGACCATGATTCTAGAGTTTTGACCGGATCATGGAAGTGAGTGGAACCGATATCCCTTAATCATAGGAGAAGTCAGTGGTGACCTAATATATGGATTGACACATTTTACCACAATCTATTTCTGAAATATTAGGCCTTGTGCTCATAAAGCTCTAAGTCGGGCAATATGAATCTTCCAGCTCGTCCAAACTACTGCGCGGAAATTTTACCTCATACTCCTGCCATTATCCCTCTACCCCTACATTTTTTGAAATATTTCAATTCTATCATTTTCACTTATCAAATAATTTTATTATTTAATATTTATTATTTTTCGGTATGTATTTTTTTCTTCACCAAATAACTTGCAATCAAGTTTTCCGGTATGTATTTTTTCTTCAGCAAATAACTTGAAATCAAGTCTTCCAGTATGTAATTTTTCTTCACCGGTTAAATTACATACCAGAAAACTTGATTGCAAGTTATTTGATGAAGAAAAAATACATATAAAAAAATAATAAATATTAAACAATAAAATTATTTGATAAATAAAAATGATAGAATTAGAATATTTAAAAAAAAACAAAAATAAAAATAAAAGATTAATGGTAGGGATATTAAGTAAAATTTTCCTATTGCGCCCATCAATGGACTAGAATAAAAATAAAAATAAAAGCTTAATCAAGTTGGTCCTTGGGTTATGGGCTTTTGAGTTATGAACTACTCTCTTTTAAAGCCCAATCAGGATTGTTCAGACCAATCATTAAAGAAACACCACAAGTATATAAAACATATATAACACATGATGAATCTAGTGCACTTTATCTCTTACTAGTTTCCATTGAAATAAATTGTGGCAATAGAAATATATTTGGACCACAAATTATGAATTGGTGTGAACTGGTAGATTAATGAGTAGAAATTAAGTGAAAGTTCAAGAGCAGTTGGTTGAGGTCCTAATCATAAAAGATATTGGAGTTGTGGTACTGTCACTAGAAATTCAATAAAGTCATAAGTAGAGTTGCACGCTATGCACATTTAATGTGCTCTCTGTGCATCCCAACGTGAAGCATCCATTCTCCTCACCTTCTTTTTTGCTAGATCGATTGTTAATAATCTTCCATTGAATCGAATTGAAAAAGAAATCCACTTTATACTTTTTGAATTCATATAGAGTTGTCGCTATTACAAAATTCTCTTCGAATCGCATATGTCAAAGGTTATTTTATCATGTCAAGATACTCTCTCCATCTTATCATCTTTATAGCATGTTATATCTACTAAAAGTTTACCATCCATTCAAAATTGAACAGTTAAAAAAAGGTTCTCTTCTTTTTTTACATTCTTACATATGACATAATGGAATTTTTGTTATGAGTTTGATTTGTCCTCCTGGCTATTTTTATTGAACCAAAGTTGTCAACTCCACTTCTACAATGGTGGGAATAATGGAATAATCAGACAGAGAATAATTTACACCATTCAACTCAAAAGTACCCTCCATCTTGCCAACCCTAGCTTCATTTTTTCCAATGAATATATGATATGATCAAGAGAATAGTAGTACTAGTACTTATAAATAAAATCTACAAGAACAATAGATGATGTAGGTTTGAATCATATCTTTGAAATGGGCCAAGGTGGAATGATGATGATCTAGTAGGCCTTGAACCTTTTCAACATTCTATATTCTGCTGGAAATGCATCTACTAGTGATATAGGAGTATAACTTTTAGTCACTTTTGGAATGATTCATTAGTTATTTCTCATAAAAGACCTCAAGGGTCGCAAAACATGAATTCTGCAATCAATGATTGTAATAGTAGTTGAATGTTGTCAAATCAATGTGACATTCTGTCTCTCAATACAAGCAAAATGACACAATAGGCTTCGTTTTAAAAGCAATAGGACTTTAATATATATATACACACACACAAATCTTAATATGTAATATTTTTGTTGGTAATGATTAAAAATATATATTTTGAATAAGGCTTGCATCGCTTAGTTTTATAAAGAAAGTGAAAGTTTAAGATTAAACAATAGATTTAAATTCTTTATTACAAAATGCATCATTCAAAAAACACTTTAAATTTGCATTTGATTTTGTCTTCGCCTAGGATCTTATGTTAAAGTGTTGTCATATGTAGTTAAATATTTAATTTGGGGTATGTGATTATACAAAAGACATGGGTTGTCAAGAGCAAATTATGTGTTATAGAAATTTTCACATGATTATTTGCAGGTTGTCATTTAACAAAGTCTATGGTTTTTCTTCAATTTAGAGTTTTCATGTTATGTTCTTCTGTTATAATTGTGTTCTTTTTTTTTCTATGTTAATTTTTTTTTTCAATTTAATAATATATGAAAGATGGTAATCAATGGAAATATAGTCAAAATTAATACTCAATGGTGTGAGCGTACTTGCGTACACTTTAACACATGTATTAACATAGATTTGGATTCTTTGGACTTAAAATTTTGTGTCTCACACACACATACACACCCACCGAGAGAGAGAGAGAGAGAGAGAGAGAGAGAGAGAGAGAGAGAGAGAGAGAGAGAGAGAGAGAGAGAGAGAGA
>CAWUDS030002117.1:0-51130 GCA_963859935.3 Lathyrus sativus
TACCGTGTCGAAGCGATGTCCCGGTTGCACAGTTTGTCGAGGATTTTCCGTTTGTCTTTCTCCGGGGGGTCCCTTGACGCAAAACGTAACCTTCGTGCTCCATGGATGAATTTTTGGAGATGGAAGAAGATGAAGAATGTGTATTTTTTTGGAGTTTTGTAAAAATGGGTTTTTAATGGATTTTGGTGAGGGGAAATGAAAATGGAATTTGGAATGGTTAATGAGTTGGTGAGTGGAAGATGAAAGTATGAACTTTTGGTGCTTTGGGGGAGGATTTTTGGAGGTACTGAAGACAAAAATGGTGGTTTCTCTCACTTCTGCCCCCGCATATAGTCTAGACCCCATGGAGGGCGCCATCCTTGTAAAAGGTGGTTGTGCTGGATTTTGGGCTTTTGTTTGGGCCTTGGTACTCCTTCATGGTTTTTCGGGGTGTGCTGGAAGTAGAAAATCATCTGTCCTGGCACACTAATTTTCTCTGTATATATATATTTTTCTTCTTCCATATTTCGACATAAAAAATCAAAAAACACATAAAAATTAAAATAAAAATAAATTGCATGAAATATTAATGGTCACAAATATATATATATATATTATATCTATATATATATATTATATATATATATATATATATATATATAATATATATATATATATATATATATATACTATATAATATATATTATAATATATATATATTATATATATATATTATATATATATATATATATTATATATATATATATATATATATATATTATATATATATATATATATAATATATATATATATATTATATATATATATATATATATATATATAATATATATAATATATAATATATATAATATATATATATAATATAGATATATATATATAATATATATATATATATATATATATTATATATATTATATATATAATATATATATATAATATTATATTATATATATATATATATATATATATATATATATATATAAACGGTAAGGTAAATGTCATGAAATAAAAACGTAAGAAAGTGCAATAAGTCTGTGAATGAAAATAAAAGCGAAGAAAATAATAAAAAGTAATGAAATAGTTTCATCAAGGAGATGGCTGATCGTCAGACTGATCGAGATGATGGAGTGAGTGCATCTCTCTATGTAAATCTGAGATCTCCTGATACAGAACATTTGTCTCAGTGGCACGGGTCATGTCTGAAATCTGAAACTGTAAGGTGAGATCGGCTACTGTCTGCTGGAGTGGAACTATCTCTATGTGCAATGCTGCTATCTGGGTGTACAAGTCGGTACCTTTGCAATGCATGATTATTAGAATACACTATCGTCCTTTGGGGATGGTGGTGGAAGGATGGTATTCCGCTGATGAGGGCGGTGTGCGTGGCTCATCGATCGTCTCTCCATAGCTTTCTAACGCGAACTCCAATTTGAAGGATCTTGTACACTGGTCACAACTGGGTCAGGTAATGTAAAATAATGGATAGTCTGGTAATCAATCAGAAGTTTGAAAGCATCAGGCTGAAAAGAAGCTCTCCTCATCAGTCCTCTATCCAAGCAAAAATCAATGTTAGGCAATATAGGTCCACAATAAGGGGTCAGATGCAACAACTGGCTAGTCAGTCCCAATGCAATGGCTATTGAGTGATGGTGCCTCCCACATGAATAACTCCTTCAGAAGATCTAGCTATGCCTTCGAAATTATTCAGCAAGAAGTTCCCACATGCCACTGCACGTAACCTGTTTGCGCAGAATAGGAAGAATATCTCTTCCTTGCTAACATGCATGTCGGAGTCCTCCTTTCCAAGAAAGGTGTGAGCCAGGGTTATCTGAAAATACCTCATAGCCGGGTTATGGATTAAGGGAGACAGCTGACTCGATGGATCTAGCCTTCCTCCGCCTGTAATATCTTGCTAGAACTGATCAATGTCTCTGCTCATAAAGTAGCCCATCGGGAGGTCAGGAATGGAATCAGGGGTGGTCGAAAATCCAAGTAGGTCTCAGAACCCCTTGTTGGTGAAGGCATACTCCTTCCTAAAAAGTCTGAATGTAGCCAGCCCTTCCTCGTTGACGCATGGCTCATGGTGGAACAAGCTGAGAAACTCTAATGTGAGGTGCCTGTAAGTCTGGTGCAGCTCGTTAGCATATTCGCCCCATTGGAGCTGATGACAGAGGAACCGTACGTTGGGCTTGATCCCTAGAGCCTCCATGCAGGCCTGATCTAGATACCGGGTCGGTGCTATAGGATTTAGTCGAAGAATCGAGTACCTCTCTCTCTCTTCCTGTTGTCTCTGAAGGCGACGTGCATGTCATCGTGTTGCTGCATCCTGAAAAATAAAACTCAGAAAACCTAATCATCATAGACCGTCAGTTGACAATTAAAAGAAAACAACATAAAATAAAATAATAAAAAGGATGAAAGATAAAGAAAACCATGGGTTGCCTCCCAGGCAGTGCTTGTTTAACGTCGTTAGCTTGACAAACAAAACATATATGTCTGAAGTAGGCAATGATGGATCAGTCAAGGTATGGTTGGAGTAATCGTCGGTAATGTCTCCTCCTTCATAGAGTTTTAATCTCTGCCCGTTTACAACGAATGGGCTACATGACTGGTTCTGGATCTCGACTACTCCTGATTGTAAAACTTTAGTAATTGTAAAGGGGCCTGTCCACCTTGAACGGAGCTTTCCAGGGAAGAGTCGTAATCTAGAGTTGAACAGGAGAACAGGGTCTCCTACATGAAAATCTTTCTTTACGATCTTCTTATCGTGTCAGGCCTTGGTTCTTTCTTTATATATAATTGCGTGTTCATAGGCGGACTGGAGGAGTTCTTCTAATTTATGCAAATCAAGGATGCGGTTTTGTCCAACAGTCAAATAGTCAAAGTTTAGGGTTTTTATGGCCCAATAGGCCCTGTGTTCTAATTCAAAGTGGAGATGACAAGATTTTGCATAAACTAGTTGGTAGGGGGTTGTTCCAATATGGGTTTTGAAGGTGGTTCTATAGGCCCATAGTGCATCCTGCAACTTTTGGGACCAATCTTTTCTTGATATAGAGACTGTCTTTTCTAAGATTTGTTTTATTTCTATATTTGATACTTCTACTTGGCCACTAGTCTGTGGGTGATAAGGTGTTGCTATCTTATGCTTGACTCCATATTTTCTTAAAAGTTTTTCGAAGATTCTTGATATGAAATGTGATCCACCTTCGCTGATAACAAGATGGGGAGTTCCGAATCTAGGGTATATGTAATTCTTAAACAACTTAATGACTACACTGGTGTCGTTGGTGGGGGAGGCTATGGCCTCGATCCATTTGGACACGTAATCAACTGCAACTAAGATGTACTTGTTTCCTAAGGAAGACAGAAATGGACCCATAATGTCTATACCCCAAACATCAAAGAGTTCCACCTCTTGAATGTTTCTTAAAGGCATTTCGTCACGTCTTGAGATGTTTCCAGTGCGCTTGCACTAGTCACATTTGGCTATATAGGTGTGTATATCACACCACATTGTTGGCCAAAACAGGCATGCTCTTAGAATCTTGGCGTGAGTTTTGGATGTGCTAGAGTGTCCTCCATAAGGTGCAGAGTGGAAGTGTTCTATTACCTTTCTTACTTCTTCTTCTAGGATGCAGCAGCGAAAAATACCGTTCGTGCCTCTCTTAAAAAGCAGCGGCTCGTCCCAATAGAAGTGTCTTACATCGCTAAAGAACTTCTTTCTCTACTGGTAATTAAGATCAGAGGGTATAATGTCGGCAGCTAGGTAATTTACAAAATCTGTGTACCAAGGTACGTTGCTTACTGCCAGAGATCTCTCAGGGTTCTTAGAAGGTTCTAGGTTGCTTTCTTCTATGGTTTCTATCCTAGCGATTAACCTGTCATAGGTAAAATTATCGTTAATGGGGAGCGGGTCTGGTTTTAGATACTCGAGCCTAGAAAGGTGGTCGGCAACCAGATTTTCCGTGCCTTTCTTGTCTCTAATATCCAGATCAAACTCCTGTAACAGGAGGATCCATTGAAGTAACCTAGGTTTGGCATCCTTCTTTCTCAATATGTAACGGATGGTAGCATGATCTGTATAAACTATGATTTTGGCTCCTACCAGATAGGATCGAAACTTATCCATAGCGTAAACTACGGAAAGAAGTTTTTTCTCGGTGCTAGCGTAGTTAAGCTGAGCAGAATCTAGGGTTCTACTGGCATTTAATTTCTTATCCTTTCTTTGCCCTAGGACAACTCCTACAGCATAGTCGCTAGCGTCACACATGATTTCGAACGGTTGGTCCCAATTTGGAGGTCGAATGATGGGTGCCGAGATCAGGGCTTGTTTTAGAAAGTTAAATGCTTCAAGGCATTTTTCGTCAAAGTTAAACTCGACATCTTTCATTAAGAGGCCGGTTAAAGGTTTGGTTATTTTAGAGAAGTCTTTAATAAAACACCGATAGAAACCAGCGGGTCCAAGAAAACTTCAGACTTCTCTGATAGTGTTGGGGGATTTAAGGTTTTCAATCACTTCTATTTTGGCTTTATCTACTTCGATACCTCTCTCGGAAACTATATGTCCCAAAACTATACCTTCGGTGACCATAAAGTGACATTTTTCCCAGTTCAACACTAGGTTGACGTCAACACATCTTTTCAGGATCTTCTCAAGGTTTGCGAGACAATTGTTGAAATCAAGACCGCATATCGAGAAATCATCCATGAATACTTCCATGATTCGATCAAGGTAATCTGTGAAGATCGTCATCATGCAACGTTGGAAAGTATCAGGTGCATTATAGAGACCGAAAGGCATTTTCCTGTAGGTGAAAGTTCCATAAGGGCATGTAAAGGTAGTTTTCTCTTGGTCTTCTGGATGTATGAGGATTTGGAAAAATCCTGAATATCCATCCAGGTAGCAAAAATAGGAGTTTCTGGCCAGACGTTCCAGCATTTGGTCTATGAATAGTAAGGGAAAATGGTCTTTCCTAGTAGCTTTGTTTAATTTCCAATAATCTATACACATACGTCATCCTCCTTCTATCCGTTTAGCTACATGTTCTCCTTTCTCGTTCTGCACGACTGTGATGCCTCCCTTCTTAGGTACTACATGCACAAGGCTTACCCATTTACTATCTGAGATCTGATAAATTATACCTGCTTCTAGTAACTTGAGAACTTCCTTCTTTACAACATCGCTCATTATAGGGTTTATCCTTCTCTGATGTTCTCTAGAGGGTTTTGAGTCTTCCTCGAGTGAGATCCGGTGCATGCACACTGATGGACTTATACCTTTTAGATCAGAGATATTATATCCTAAGGCAGAGGGATATTTGCGTAAGACAAATAAGAGTTGTTCGGTTTCTCCTTGGTTTAAGGTAGCACTGACTATAACTGGACGGTTCATTTCTTCGTCCAAGAATTTATATCTTAGATTCTTAGGTAGTTCTTTAAGTTCTAAAGCTGGTTTTTTTGGGCATGGTATAGGATCTGGGGTAAGGGATAAACATTCGTACAAGTTATCATCAATGTAGGGTTCTATAAATCCATCATCCTCCTTTATGAAGGTTGAAGGTATTCTGATGGTTTCTTCTAATTCTAGCTCCCTAACGCATTCATCGATGATGTCTATGGCATAACATGCATCTCCTAATATTGGTGCCATAAGGAACTTAGAAAGAATGAATTCTATCTTTTCGTCACCTACCTCAAAAGTCAATTTCCTTTTCTTGACATCTATTATGGCTTCAGCGGTTGATAAGAATGGTCTGCCTAGAAGGATTGGAATGTCATCATCTTCTTTAATGTCCATGCCAACAAAATCGGTTGGGATGGACAACTGACCGATCCTAACGGGAACGTCTTCCAATATGCCAACCGGATACTTGACGGATCTGTCGGCTAATTGAAGTGACATCTTCGTAGGTTGTAATTCTCCTAGTTTTAATCTTTCAAAAACCGCCAAGGGCATAAGGCTTACGCTAGCTCCTAAATCTAGAAAAGCTTTATTGATGACATGACTTCCCAAAATACAAGGTATGGAGAAATTTCTAGGATCTTTCTCCTTCTTGGAAAGTTTATTTTTGGAAATGGAATTGCATTCTAAGGGTTTTTGATTGTCAAGTCTACGTTTATTGGTAAGGATGCCTTTGAGGAATTTTGCATATGACGGTATTTAGGTGATGGCTTCTGTGAAAGGGATTTCCACATGAAGTTCCTCTATGACTTTGATAAATTTCTGATATTGGTTATTGATCTTGGTTTGTTTTAGTCTTTGCGGATAGGGTGTGGAAGGTTTATATGGTGGTGGTGGTGGTTCGTTAGTTTTATCATTATCCTCCTGCTTTTCAGATCCTACTAGTTCTTCTACTTCACTCATGGGTACCAGGCTTTCTTTAGGAGTCTTGGGTTTGCTCAATTTCGGGTTAACCAGTTCATCGTAGGCATTCCCACTCTGTAAGGTGATTGCACTGGCTTGCCCTCAGGTGCTCTGTTGAGGTTGACCAGGGAACTATCCTCCGGGTGTAGTCTCAGGAGCTTGTTTTAAAGCTATTTGAGATATCTGGGAGTCAAGCATCTTATTGTGGGTGACTATTTGGTCTACTTTGGTTCCTAACTGGGTACTCGATTCATTCACATGAATGTTTTGGTTTAGGAATTCTTTGTTTTGCTGAGTCTGAGCTGTAATAAAGTTTTCCATGATTTTCTCAAGGTTCGGCTTAGGTTGCACAACTTGCATAGGCGGGTTTTATCTTTGAGCTTGAAAACCGGATGGTCTCGGGGGTGCAGGGTTTTGGATAGGGTTGTTATTTTTGTAGGAAAAGTTTGGGCGATTCTTGCATCCAGGGTTATATGTGTTTGAAAATGGGTTTCCTTGGGTATAATTGACCTCTCCTTAATGAGTTTCGTTCAACATATTGCATTTTCCTGATTAGTGTCCTTGAGTACCACATAGTTTGCACTCAGTTGAAATAGCAGCTGCAGCTATCGAGTTCACGTACATATGTTCTACTTTAAGGGATAAAGCATCCATTTTGGCTTGCATCATGTCTATAGAACTTATCTCATGTATTCCTCCTTGGGCTTCTTTCTTTTCAACGGCGCCAAAAACTTGATAGGCGATTCGCAAGTGCACGAATAACGTCAAAGTAATATAAAAGATTATCGATTCCACAGAGACCAAACATCAATCTATCGATTACTATTGTTACGGTGTTTATCTAAGGAAAATCAAATAAAGGATTGGGTTGTGCTAAATAAAAGTAAAGTACAAATATAAATTCAATAATAAAGTAACAGGCATAGATGCAATTCATAGAGCTACGTAGTATTCCGGATGTGTACATATAGGATTCCTTATGGGATAATATTTTCTACTCATGAAAAGAACTAATTTAACGGGAACTGTCGCTTTCGCGTATTCAGAACCGAGTTTATCCCTAACCGACCCCTCTTATTGTCACTTATAAAAAGGTGCGCATTGCGTTAGGATTAATGAACCTATTTTTAAGAAATAAAATTTCTTGACTTAGTTGAAAAGTATTTTGACCTGGAGTTTCTAACAAAAAGAGGTTCATGCAAACCGGACTTTAAATCCATAAACGCGTCCGAAAACAGTTTTAAAATCGGTTTTCTTAAACATTAAAGATCCCTAAATCACTGAGCCAAGCGCTTTCGCTTCCTTGTAACAGTCAAAACTAACCAAATTTATCTAAAGGTTGGAAGGCGTTCGATCTTACCCAACAGAATTGAAGTACAAAAAATAAGTGTTAAAAGTTAAAACAACCCCTAAGTAATTCTACCGACAACCGTGTGGAATACTAATTATAACTATAATCCTTGCATCCTATCCCTTAAGATTTAGCCGGACATGGTAAACAAACGCGAGTAGATAAAGTGCTGGTAAGTAAATAAATAAAGTGCGGTGCGAGAAATAAACGGTGTGGGAAATAAAGGCGGGTAAATAAATAAAAGGCAATAAATAGACAGAAACCCACTCTAAACGAGAGGCTTTAAAATCTTGAATAACTGGAATTAAAAAGACTGAATTAAAATGGCAGCAGGTTTAACTTCTACCCAAGTGCTCCAAACTCGATTACACAGTGTGGTAACCCCTCGACGTGAGAAGTTTATCACTTTACAATAGGTGAAATTTATACCTTGAGTTCTGTTCTCTAAGCTTGGATTATTTGAAATGAAACAAAACTCTTCTATTTATAGTGGTAGGAAAGTACAGGTAAAGACATGAATGCCCCCCAACTCCTTTTGGGAGGGAAATGGTCGTGTGAAGGTGGTGCCTGCCACATGAGCTAGTGTGGAAAGGAGTGGGAGACGTGGAAATTGTCAGCAGTTGGCTTCTATCCAATGTGTGGCATCCTCTATGGCGCCCCCAATGGTGGAAGCCATGTGTACAATTCCTCAGAAAGTGGGGTTTTTAGCTCGTTTTTCTTCATTTCTTCTCGAGTAGCTTTGAAAATACAAAAATCTGGAAAAGAAACAAAACAAAGGCATAATACAAAAAAACAAAAATAAAATACTAAATAACATGCGCGAAATCGAGTCAAATAAATAGTATATTTTAAGCCTATCATCTATGCACTTTGTTTTGCCATTTAGTTTTGTTTTCAAATATTTGGGTTTGGCTTGACATGTGAATATTTTCTTGCTGTTTTGACATGATGTTGATGTTTAACTTGTGTTATTGAGATACTTGTTTGCTTGATGCCTTTTGGGTTTGACCTTTCATGTTTGTTCATAATGTTGCGTCTTTTTCATTCTTCTTCTTTCTTCTTCATCTTTCTTCTCTTCTTGAGACTTATTAAATTTCAACATTATTTTCATTTGTGATTGAATTGTATGGTGTTTACTTGTGCTTGCTCACATGATCCTTTAGAATTCCTTGTTCGACTTAATTTCTGATTAAGTTGTGAGTAGGAGAGACATTAGGCTTTCAATCCTTTGCATGATAACAATTAGGATAGTCCCTATTTGACCTCAACTTTAGGTCCATCATTTATATGATAAAATTAGGTAGACTTCCCTTTTATCCCAATATTAGGACCATTTTGTATGATAACATTAGGATCTAGTTTCCCTAAGTGTTTTCTTTTCACCCTTTGAGTCCTTTCTCTTCTCATCTCAAAACAATTCTAACACACTTAATAAAGACGATGAATGTTGTGTGCCACGAGCCGTAAGCATATGGGAAATGATGAGTGAGGAGTCCCTTCTTACTTTTCTAGAGTTTTTAGTGTACGAACCGTCTGGGGGTGATATGTGACGCATTCGTTCCTATATCATAGTATTCAGTGCAATGTGAATCTCAAATCAAATCAACTCACTTCTCTAAAACTCACAAACAAAATTCAAACTTTTTATCATTCAGGATTTTCTCAATTGTCTTTAGCCACTTCTGTGCAGCTTTAGGATCCAAAATTCCTCCTTCAAAGGTCGGTGGCTTGTTACTCCGAAACTGTGCCAAATTTCTGAATTGCACACCCGCAACTTGGTTCTGATTAGCAACCACCTGCACCATCACTTGCATAGCAGCAGCCAAAGCAGCATCATTACTTCCTGCCATACTGGTTAACAATAACAACACCAGGTTAAAAGGTACACAATCTCTATCCTAAGGACAGACTCAACTATTACACTGGTCGGACGGACCGACCTGCTCTGATACGAATTGTAACACCCCACTTTCCCAAAATTAAATAAAATACAATTATTTCAAATAAACATCAGAGTTTCCCCTCACGAGTGGGATATCACATCAAATAGTTCAACATAAATCTTCATTAGTTGGTTTTCAAAATAAACAGCGGAAATAATCATTAATCCAATATTCTCGGCCATCCGCCCAATTACATAAAATTATTCATTAATAAGTTTACCAAATACGATACGTCACGGGAGTAAAGCAAGTTCAACATAAAACAATTAAACACCCAAGTCACGTGCTACGTATAAGAGCATCCTAAGACTCGACTCACGCACCACTATCCAAGCTAGCTAAGTACCTGGATTATCTGTACCTCCGAAGAAGCACAAACGACAACAACAACAACAAAGGGGTGAGAAAACATGATCAAAATTATCGGTAATAAGATACATGAAATAAAGGTAGCAATCATATAAAATATCACCCAACATGCATCAACCACGACCTACTGTCCCATCATCAAACACAACACACAATAATGCAAATATGCAACTTAAAACCATGCATGCGGTACCGACTCATTGGTTCATTCAATTGAATCCCGGATAGATCACATACACCCCTCATTGGCAATGATCTATCCCCACCATTCTCCATAAAGGAGTACAGATGATCGCATGCACTCCTCCTGAGCAACGATTTCATCCCACCATTCTCCACAAAGGAGTACGGATGAATCACATATACTCCTCCTGAGCAATGATTCATCCCACCAAGACACTATGATATGCACGACACCAAATGTACAATAAATAACTCAAGCACGCTACATGCACACGATCCTACTGATCACATCACCATACATAACCAGTAAATTCAAGCACACTAAGTGCACACGATCCTCCTGATCACATCACCATACATCATATATATATATATATATATATATATATATATATATATATATATATATATATATATATATATATATATATATATATATATATATATATATATATATATATATATATATATATATATATATATATATATATATATATATATATATATATATATATATATATATATATATATATATATATATATATATATATATATATATATATATATATATATATATATATATATATATATATATATATATATATATATATATATATATATATATATATATATATATATATATATATATATATATATATATATATATATATATATATATATATATATATATATATATATATACACATATATATATATATATATATATATATATATATAACACCAATTAATCATGTTAATTAAATTAAATATTAAGGGGCATTCACATCCCACACTAAGTATACACTCTTCACCATTAAACACCATCCCTATATTCATCATGACAAAATGGATCCTACACCACAAGATCACCGTTGCATGGAAACAACAAATTAAAACAAATTCTGTCACGCTCGCTGGCCTACTCGCTTAGCGAGTCCCTAGCGAACATTCGCTACCTGCTCGCCTAGCGAACCTGCTAGCAAAGGCAGACAGTGGCTACTGGAAGTGTTCGCTACCTAGCTCGCCTAGCGAGTCCCTAGTGAATGCTCGCTATCCTGCTCGCCTAGCGAACCTGCTAGCGAGCGTCTGCGATACTCAAAACCCTCACTGTCCAAGAATGTTACCTTTCTCAATTCCAAGCCTATTACTCTTAATTTATCTTCTACCTATTATTACTACACCTAATATACACTATTCGAATCATTATTCCTTAATTTTTCTCTCCAGAACCAATACTCATGTTCATCCCAATACCACAGAGTTACATAGAACCTCACCACAATTACAACTCTGCTACACATAATCTCACCATTCATATAACAACATATGCACAAATTCATCATAACAACAACAATCATAAACATATTAACAATACCAATCATATTCATCAAATCCCTATGGGGTTAAGGAATCCCCTCTACCCAATTCATGTAAAATACCAATGCCAATCAGTTTCTCCCCCCTTACCTCGATTAATTGCTCAGATTGTTGAAGAACTCTGAAGAATAGGTATCCCTTGAAGGTGAGAAAATACTTAGAAGGGGGGGTTGAATAAGTATGAAGATAAAACTTAGAAGTAAAAACTCAAGTATTTTTATCCTGGTTCGTTGAACTCAATTACTTCAGTCCACCCTATCTAGAGTGATTTGCCTTTCTCAAACAAGGACTTAATCCACTATTTAATCAACTGATTACAATAGTAACCACTAAGAACAACTGTTCAAAGTCTTCTCAAGAACTACTGATCCCAACTGGATCTTCTTAAGGAACTATTACAATAAAATGTAAGATTAATAGAAGTGTATGAATGCTTCTAACAAGCTTTATCACAACAGTGATTTTTCACTTAATGTTTAAGAACAAAAGAATAAACTCAGCAATAAGAATATTTTATCAGAGCTTGTAAGAGTTTCTTTTTGAGATTCGTTGGTTGATAGATCACTTATGAAGAAGATGATGAAGACTTGCTTTTATATGCACAGTAGTCCACACAGTCTTGACATTGGAGGCTGTGTACTGAAAGGGCCTGAACCTTTTTGTCTTTACATCACATGACCTTTCCTGGAAGTAGAATGCACAGAGAAATGCTTTTGGTCTGTGTTCTAGTGTCAAGCATGAAAGAGGAAAGAGTCGTTGAGCTAAATCAAAGGATATTACTTTGAATTCTTCTTCAATAATTATTTCTTTTCAGCAGGGTAACCATCAGATCTTGCATGATCAGAGTCTTGGATTCCCATCAGATTTTGCTGAATCAGAGTAAGGCAGCAAGTGTGCTTTAGCGTGTAGTTCTTTCAGAGCAAAGTTTTATGAATCAGATCCTCAGTACATGCAGCGTGTAGTACTCTCAGAGTCTTCTGAAAAACTGAGCTTCTTAACTCTCATACAAAGTTCTTTAATGCTTCAGAGTCTTCAGATCTTATTAGAGTCTTCTGCTTCAGATTCTTCTGCAGCTTCTGCTTCAGATTCTTCTGTAGCTTCTGCTCCAGATTCTTCTGCAGACAGTGCTCAGATTCTTCTGCAGACAGTGCTCAGATTCTTCTATAAGATGATTCTGACTCTTCAGAGCCTTCCATAGTTCTATGTTCAGATTAATTTGCTCTTGGATATATATATATACTTTAATTATCTGCAGCAAATATTCATGAACCAATTTTAGAGTATATAATTCTTTAATACAAAATTTCATAAAAGTTATCATCAAAACATAGAGATATTACTAAGAAACAATCTGTGTTCTTACAATCTCCATCTTTTTGATGATGACAAAACATGAGAAATTTTGTTCAATAAAAAAAATAATTATAACTCCCCCTGAGATTAAGAATCTCCCCCTGAAATGAATATTCTAAGGAAAATAATACTTCCCTTTTTGCTTGAGTGTATTTCAGAATCAGAGTCTGTTGACTTCTTTCAAACACAGAGTCTGATGACTTCTTTCAAACACAGAGTCTGGTTTTGCGTTTAGACTCAGAGTACAATTTGCTTCAAGAATCAGAGTCTGGTTGGGTAATTCTCAGGATAACTTCAATGAATTTATTTTATCAGATGAAACAATAGAATCTGAAAGACTTAAATTCAAAGATAGTTAATAATATGTCCGAATTTTGTTTTAGTATTTGCTTATGGATTGAACAATCAAATTCTTTTTCTCCCCCTTTTTGTCATAATCAAAAAGATGTGTATAGACAGAAAAGATAATAGAAGAAAAACAAAGCAAACAATTTCATTCATTCAGCTGGTTCACATAACAGATGATAATAAACAAACATGAGAAAACAGATTTAAAACAACAGTGCAAAAACATGAAAAGAAACTAGGGTTGACGAGATGCAATCAGGGTCAGAAGATTTGTGATCTTTGTAGTAGACTCTTCTTGCTTGGCCATCCAAGTCTTAATCTCTTCAGTGGTTTGTTCTTGTTTGATCATCCAGGACTTGATTTCCTTAACCTCTTTTACAAGTTCTGAATTGTCAGCCTTTACTTCAGGTGTAGATGCATCAATGTCCATATCAGATGCAACATCTTCAGATGGAGAGTCTTCAGCATGAGCAGCTTCCAAAAGCAACATTGGTGGTTTGGGAATACTCATCAGAGTCTGTCTTACCAACTCAGCAAACTTTAGCTTAGCATCTTCAGCACAGACTGTCTTGAGATGAGAGGCCACCATGTTGAACTTAGAGATAAATTTATCCCATGCAGCTTCAGACTTAACAGGGTCTATACTGAACAAACACTCTTCTTCCACACGTGCAATCCCCATACGAACTTCCTTCTTGAAATTTTCAAACAGTTTACCAACATCTGATCTAGGGTTGGGGTAAAGAAAGTCCTTAAGAGTCACTTTCTCAGCAGATCTAGAGTTTGGCTGAGGTTGTTCATAAGAGGTGTTAGGAGGCGTTGGATCCGATGGTAGTTGTTCAGATGGTTGAGGTGCAAATTGTTGAGGTTCAAATGGTTGAGGTTCAGATTGTTGAGGTTCAGATGGTTATGGTATGGTGAGTTGAGGTGTAAGGGTTGGTGAAATTTCAGCTTCAGATGATGAATGTTGAAAATCTGAGAGGTTGAATTTTGAACAAAGTAAAAGTCTACGATATATTTGGTCGGGTGCTGATAGATCAAAAAATGCAGGTTTGAGTGGATCAGGAATGTGTAAACAAGAGGGTGAATGAAATTCTGATTCAGAATCAGATGAATCAGTGGAGTGACATGAGGTGGATGACAAGACAACCATGGTTGCAAGTGGTTTCAGATCAAGAATGTCATCTGATGGTTCTGGAACAGGTAACGGTTGTTATATTATAGAGGGATGTTCATATGGTGTTGTTTGGGGAGGTTCAGCTGAAATGGGTTGAGAATGATGTTCTGGTGATTGTTGTTGTTGTTCTGGTTGTGTTTGTTGTTGTTGTTGTTGTTGTTGAGGTCTGGTTGTTGTTGTTGGTGAGGTTCTGGCTGAGATGGTTCTTGTTGTTGATGTTCTGGTTGGATTTTAGTTTGAGGTGGTTCAGATGGAGTTTGTACAGAAGATGGTTGTGAAAGTGTAGTTTAAGATGAAGGGGGTTCAGATGTATGAATTCCAGATGATGGTGGTACAGATGAATATGGTCTAGAAGGTGATGGAGGAGGTAAAGGTAATGGAGAGTGAATGGTTGGAGTTGAATCAGATGTTAATACCTGCTTGATAGTTTCTCTTATGTCTCCCAGACTAGCTTCTGGAGGAGTGGGTTTCACTTTCTTTACCTTCTGAGGCTTAGCAGCAGCTTCAGAGGCTTTTCTCTTTGGCTGAGCCTCAGATCCTTCTTCAGCAATCTTCTTTGAGCGTCTTTCTCTAACAAAATTAGGCAGAACTTCTCCTTCCTTCTGGACGATGTTAGCAAGCAGAGGAATACCTTCTCTTAAACATTCAGCAATGTATGTCAGAATGATGTGCCTAGGTTCATCAGCAGTGAACATTGGAAAATCTTCAACATGAATCCTTCTGTTGCTTACATCCTTAGTAGCAATTTTCTTGGGTTTGCTGGCAAGCTCTGTGATGACCTTCATCCTCTTCAGAGTATTGTCATTGATGACAGAACCTATGACATATGACAGATCCTCTGTCAATCCAGTATCATACAGATATTTCACAAGACCATTCTCTGTTAGAATGTCTAATATCAGCCTACCCATAGGAATCCAATTCCTAACTTTTCCAGCTTTGACTCTTACATCTTCTCTTGTTTCCTTTACATGATTCATAAGGTGACTAAATAGAAGATAAGGCAAGTCCACCTTCTTTCCCTTGCTCATATAGAACATAAAGTATAGTTATTCAGCACTGACATAATCTGGGGAATTTGATGATTTTCTGTGAAAGATGGAACTCATGAAAATCTTGGCCCAAATCCTGTAGACTGGCTTCAGTTCCCTTACTTTGCTTGTTGGTGCCCCATAAATAGTAACTTCTTGAAACACATCAGCAAGATCCATACGAGCAGATTGTAGACTGGTTTCACCATCAGTTTCAGAGTACCCAATGAGTTGTCTAATTAGCTTCTCAGTAATCACAATCTCCTTTCCAAGGACAGAAGAATGGATGAATTTAGGGCACACCTGAGCATGTATCCAGAATTCTTTTACCAAAGTTGGATAAACAGGACCCATAAGCCTGTCAAAGTACTTTGTTCAATTCTGAGTTTGAATGGTTGAAGAAAGATTAAACCCATTTTCTTCAATGGACTCAAGGTCTATGAAGCATTCACTCAGAACTTCCAGTTCTATGGTTGGAGTGAGAAGATTTCTCACAGGTTCTTTGTAAGCTTCAGCATTAGGAGCAGAAACAACAATGGTTGATTGCATCTGAGCAGATGTTGATGAAGAAGACGCCATTGATGTTCTTGAGTGAGAGGTTTTAGGTTTAGGGTTTTGGTGAAGAGCAAAGAGAAGACAAAAATGCATAAAAAGGTTTCGTGAAGTGAAAAGTGTGAAATGGTGTGATTTGTGGTATTTATTGATAAAATCGGGCACACAAACAATCACATAAGCACGCTTCACATAGCATTTAATGAAAAAGTAACAACATCATTGCACAGCAATTATGATTCTGACAGATGGGGGGAAAATCAAGAAAAATCAGATTTTCAAAGCAGTACTTCAAACGTTAATACAGTAAAGTGCACTCTACCTTTTCAGTTTCTGAGCTACACGTGTTTGCTTGCATGTGCCTCTGAAATCTCTTGAGAAATGAAACGTTAGACAACGTTCAGATCCTCTGAGCATTGTTAGTTCAGATTTACACAAGTAAAATAATTCAAGAAAATGAATAAATTAACAGATGAAATACTTCAGAGCATTAAACATTTTGCATCTGAGAAGTTTGCCTCTGATAAATATTATTCTGGACAGAAATCCATACCAATATTTTTCAGAATAAACTTGAACCTATCTTCATCAAGGGGTTTTGTAAAAATATCAGCCCATTGATGATCTGAATCAACAAAAGCTAAGTTTATAATACCCTTCTGAACATAGTCTCTGATAAAATGATGTTTAATTTCTATATGTTTTGCCTTAGAGTGTAAAATTGGATTTTTAGACAAACATATAGCAAAAGTATTATCACAGAAGATAGATACATTACTCTCAAAGATCTGATAGTCCTCTAATTGACTCTTCATCCAGAGCATTTGCGTGCTACATCCAGCAGCAGCAATGTATTTTGCCTCTGTTGTAGAAAGTGCAATTGTGGGTTGTTTCTTGTTGTGCCATGAGATCAGATGACTTCCAAGGAACTGACAGCTTCCAGAAGTACTTTTACGTTCTACTCTATCTCTAACATAGTCAGCATCACAAAATCCAACTAATATATATTTATCAGATCTTCTGTAACACAGACCCATGTTAGTAGTACCTTTCAAATACCTTAGAATCCTCTTAACAACAGTTAAGTGAGATTCTCTAGGATCTGATTGGAATCTTGCACATAAACATACACTGAACAGAATGTCAGGTCTAGAAGCAGTTAAGTAGAGAAGAGATCCTATCATACCTCTGTAGAGTTTCTGATCTACTTTCTTACTTACCTCTTCCTTGCCTAGTGTACTAGTTGGATGCATGAGAGTCTTTGCCATCTTACTATCAGTCATGTTAAATTTCTTCAGAAGTTCTTTAACATATTTGGTCTGATGAATGTAAGTGCACTCTGGAGTTTGGTTGACTTGAATTCCAAGAAAGAATTTCAATTCTTCCATCATGCTCATTTCAAATTCTGCCTGCATACATTGACCAAACTCCTTTCCCAGCATAGTATTGGTAGATCCAAATATAATATCATCCATATATATTTGACATATTAGAAGATCTTTCTTAAATGTTTTACAAAAGAGTGTTGTGTCCACTTTGCCTCTGATGAAATTTTTCTCCAGAAGAATATTGCTTAACCTCTCATACCAAGTTCTGGGAGCTTGTTTTAAACCATACAGAGATTTCTTTAGTTTGAAAACATGTTCTGGAATATTTCACTCTCAAAACCAGGAGGCTGGTGAATATAAACTTCTTCTTCTATAATACCATTTAGAAAGGAACTTTTAACATCCATCTGATATAGAGTGATGTTATATTGTGCAGCAAATGAAATAAGAAGGCGTATAGATTCTAACCTTGCCACTAGAGCATAAGTTTCAGTGTAATCAATACCTTCTTGTTGACTGTACCCTTGAGCAACAAGCCTTGCCTTATTTCTTTCAACTTCTCCTTTCTCATTAAGCTTATTTCTGAAGACCCACTTAGTTCCAATTATGTTGAATCCTTTTTGTTGCACCCTAAAATTTTCTCCACCTATTTCACTTGGTTTATGTTTCAATTGCATTGTCATTTGCATAATAAGTCATGTACATAGTCTAATCATTTGCATAGCATAGCATAACAAGTCATCTGACAAGGGACCAAGTGCCATTTTTATCAGAAAGAGGCCCATCAAGGGGTTTTATTCAAATTCAAGACCATCCAAGTCATCAAGAAAGGTTTGAGGCTTTGAGAAGTTTGAGGGTCAACCAGCGGCTTTCTCTCCTAATCTTGGGGGGTTGAAGATCATCAATGGAGTATGAACTATGGCTGAGGGTATGGAATGTGCACAAATATCATGGAAGACCTAGAGGGTCATTTTGAAGATGAGACAAGTCATTGATACAAGTACAAGAGCTAGAGTTGAAGTACAGTCAACTAGGGTTTCACCTGGGTCAACCCTAGGTCAACCCTAGGTCAACTGAGTGATTGAAGAGCATCAAGGCTTAGTTGAAGTATGTGGTATTAATGAATTGATATGTGGATACATGTGTGGTGTTGTGTCACGGAGAAATCAAAAGGAATCAAGAAGAAGAGGAGTTACTAAATTAGGGTTTCAGTGTAAAAAACCCTAATTTAGGCCTATCTTCCAAGCCAAATAAGTCAAAATGAAAGCTTCAGATGAATTCTTGGTCAACATGAAACTTGTAGAGCTTCTCATTAGCTTTAATTTGAGTACTAGAAGTATTCAAGAAGATTTGTAGAACTCAAGTTATGGTTCTTGCAAGTTATGGGTCATCAGAGGACACTGAAATTTATTTGTGAAAGTCACTTGACTTCCAACCCATCAAGGAGTTTTCAAATGGATTCTTGGCCAACATAAGAGTTGTAGATCTTGATCTTATCTTTAATTTTAGTACTAGAAGTCCTCAAGGGGATTTGTGGAACTCAAGTTATGGTCTTGGCAATCCAGGGGTATTTTGGGAAAGTTGAATTACAGGTCATTTTTCAACATAGGTCCAAATCTCCATCTTCCACTCTTCAAATGGAAAAATGTTCAACATGAGATGTGTTCAAAATGATGCTTTTAGGCTAGATAAGAGGTCATTAGAACTTGGGATGGCTTTCTTCACAAAGTCACCAAAATGGCCTAAAATAAGGGTATAATTTAAATGAACCAAGGTTGGAAATTAGGGTTTTTGATCTACACATCCAAACCAAGCCATATGACATACCAATTTGATTGTAAAATGCATTTTGAGAACATTGAAATTGCCACAATTTTGAATTAAGGGTTATTTTTAGGACTTACTTTGAAAATTGGTTACTTGAATCATAAGTAACAATGGCAAAACCACACTTCAAGGGAAATGCAAGGCTTTAGTGCATCCTAACACCTCCAAAATCATTTGGAGAGAATTTAAACTCAGAACAAAGTGAATTGCAAGCCAAATCATGAGTTGATATGTGCGTAGCATGAGATGATATTTCCATGGCATGAGAAGTTGATTTTCTCATTTGATCAATCTAGAACTTTCTAGGGTCTTCAAATACATTCTATATAAGATTCAGAAGAGGTTCAGAGCAAGAGTTGGAGAGAATTGAGGGAGATTGGAGACATTTCATTTTCACTTTTCCATTTGCAAATCAAATTCTGTTACACAATTACAACCACTTTCAATCCCTTCTTTTGATCTCAGAAGCTTGCTCTAGCACTGGTGGATGATTTCAGATAGAATCCATAGCAAGATTGGTGGAGAATCGTGTGATAGCCTTTGAAATTTTCAGCCTGCAACTCAAGATCGAATTCAAGAATCCAAGCCATTTCAATTCATCTCTTTGCATACAGAAGCTTGATTTGTTGTTGGTGAAGGTGTCTGGAAAGTATTGAAGCTTATCTTGAAGCTTTGATCACTCTGTTCATCTCAAATTTGCATGTATGAAAACTTCACTCCATGGCTTGATTTAGGTAGTTTCAATTGGTTTTGAATAGCTAGATTCAATGTAGGTTAGTGTATGAAGCTTTCTGGTAGCATTAGGGTTGATTTAGAGACAATTAGTGGAGTGATGCAATTTCTGTTCATGCAATTATCTTGATGAATTTTGTGATAGAATCTTAGTTTGATAGCTAGAATTGATCAGGGTGAAGTGGTGAAGAGTTTAGGCCACTCAATTGTAGGTTTGGTGAGATTCCATTCTTGAGTAATTTCTGAGGATTCAATCGTGTTTTAAGGAGGAAGATGTTTCAATGTGTTTAATTATCATGGTTGAATTGCTGGTGAAAAATCGAGTGAGTTAGGGTTTTTACTTTTGATTTTTGGTGAAGAATTGAGGGAGCACGAATTGGGGAAGATGAAGTTCAAGCTCTGTTCAATCCATGGCATTTCCCTCCTTTCAGGGTTTGAAGGTTGAAGATAACCTCTGCACCCTTAGATTAGAATAGGACCTTTGACCAAAACGGGATCTAATGGTTGTGGTTGTGTTTCAATTTGTGAAGGGGGCTCTGAAGATCAAAACGCCCCGTTTCACTTAAGGGCAATTGGGTGGGCTTAGGTTAATTTGGTATCCACACCCCACTTGGGAGGCCCACTGAGAATTACACTGATCTCAGTTACTTTTCACACCACGAATTTTTTATTTTTCTTTCTATTTTCCACTTAATTTCTGATGGTATCTTGGGCTTAGGCGCGCTTGGCTATCTACACCCCCTCTCTAGGCCCAGTTGGTTTTTACACTTATTTTTATTACTATTTGACACGCAGCTTTTCCATTTTCTCATATTTTCTTCTATTTTCACATTTATTTTAAGTTCTTTGAAAATTCATAATAAATTGGAAAATTAATATTTTTGCATGAGAGTTTTTTCCCCATTTTCCTCAAGACATCAAGAAAATAATCAAAACAATAAAAATGTTATTTCATTCATTTTTCATTTTTTGGTTTATTTTTACTTTTGATAGCTTTTATTTCATTTTCATTTGATACATGTTACTTGCTGAATTTAGTATGATTATTTCACTTCACATTTTGATGTAATTCTTTTTGCTATGATTAGAGTATAGTATTAGGTTCCCCTTGGAATTTTATCACATTTTTGTGATTTAATTTTAGTTAGTTTTGAATAAGGAACTTTAGGGTGCTAGAATTAGGGTTTCAACTTGACATAGGTGCATTTCAACACATAGTTTTTGAGTTTTTAATTTGATTTAAGCCTTGGGGGTTATGTGGGGTATAGGGTACCTAGGTAGGATCCCTTGGAAATAAATTTAGGATTTTATGATGGGTATTTCCATTTTATGTGATTTTTGCCAGTTGGTTGATATTGGTGTGTTCCCTCTTAGGATATTGTGTTGTTTGATGGGTTTTGGGCCTTTCCCTTGGGTGATTGGGCTTGGATTTGGCTTGTTGGAGCTCATGAAGACTTTGAGGAAGATTGAAGACAAATATTGATGCTTGTATCTTAAGTTGCTTGTGCTTGAAGATTGCTGGATGAAGACTTAGGAGATAGGAGATATAGGGAGAGCTCTAGAGTAGACTGACTTCTTCTGTCAAACATAGAGAGCTTCTTGTGCCTCTATTCCATCCTATGAAACAAGGTCCCCAAAGAAGTTCCATCTCTCCTTAGGAGGGATGTAGAGCATGCTTTGATTGGGTAGAACCTTGAGGATACCTCTCACTTGCTATGATAAGATCTTGGTGATTTCCCTGGGTTTTCACTAAGTCTCTTAACATTCCAACTTCATCTTTTAGTGGATTCTCTCCTGTGAATGTTTGCATTGAAGATGGAATCCTATTGAAGATAAGAAGTTCATTGATGACTAGAGAAGATGAAGCTTGTACCTGTCAAAGCTGGTTAACTGTGAAATTAGGGTTTTTGCTGCTGACTGAAGTTGTTTGCTTATTGGGGTTCAGTGCTTGCCAAAGCTGAAGATTATTGGAGATAAGAGCTTATCTAAAGCTTGGCTATCATTGGAAAGTGAAGATGGGATCTTACTTGAAGATTGTTACTGTCAACCTTTAGCTGTTAATCAACTGTAGCTGACAGAGCTGGTGCTGTTTGAATTGCTTGCTGTAGGAGCTGTTGTGGCTGTCTGAGCTGGTGTTGGGTGTGGTTTTCTTTGCTGTATTGTTTGTTGATTGCCCCTTAGGTTTGAAGTGAAGCTGTTTCACTTTGCCTATTGTTTTTTGTTGCATCTCATGCATTTTACTGTTTAACTGTATATCTGCTGTTTCTTTTCCGTTTATCCCCTAGGATCTCTGATTTCCTCTGTGCAGGAGGGAATAATGATAGACATTAGGTGTTAATCCATGCATGATAACATTAGGGTAGTTTTGATTCCCCTTTCAAACCCTAGGTTTTATAGACCTCTTTCTCTTCTATCTCAGAACAATTCAAAACACAGTAATAAGGATAATCGATGTCGTACACTACGAGCTTTAACCTATTCGAGAAAGGTTGCCGGAGGGTCACTCTTCAGTAACCTGATGGCTTAGTGTGTTACCCTTAGGGTGACATACGATGTAGTCACTCTCAAATCATAGTCTCTAGTGCGTTAGAGATTGCAAACATCATAAAAAACAGTTCTTGCGTAAAAGACTGAAAACAAACATCAAAATGTCATTTTTGTCTGCTTGGACTCTTAATCAGGAAAAACCCTTTCATAAGGAGATTAAAAAACAGTCAGACAAGCTTGTGTCTTCCGTAGCCCGAACTACGTTTGCTCTGATCTTTCATGTTGTATGAAAGTACGTAGGCATAGGATGCGATATCCTAGCGAGCAACCTTCCCCTCCTTTCCCGTAGGTAGGCGAACTACGTTGACTCTGATTTCTCGTTCCAGACAGGAATACGTAGGCATAAAGTGCGATACTTTGCCGAGTCATTTTCTTTTCTTTTAACCTCAGACCTTTAGAGTAGTTAGAATAAAAATCTGTACTAGAAAACAAGCGTGGATCCCGTCGAGTACGACGGACGTGAGGGGTGCTAATACCTTCCCCTTGCGTAACCGACTCCCGAATCCAGGATTTGGTTGCGATGGCCATTCCTTTCCCGTTTGCGTGAGGTTTACTTCGAGCGTTTCCTTTCCCTCCTTTGGGATAAATAACGCACGGTGGCGACTCTTCTGTTTAGCCGACGCTGATTTTCGCAATAGCGACAGCTGGGGACTCTGCTGGGGACAGGAACATCCCCTACGCGAGTCAATTCTAGCGCTTGTTTTCCCGTCATGGGTGTTGTATAGATTTACTTTTCTGTCTTTACTTTCCGCATTTTATTATCAGCTTTATACTATTATGCTGCTGTGGGAAAGGGGTAATCTGTTGAGAGATAAGTCGGACCTGGGCTTGAGGTTACACATAGACTTAGAAGTAGAGAGTAGTGGTTAGCCTGCTTGCTTAGCTCGCACCAGCTAGCCGCGAAATTTACGCTCGGACGAGATTCTCTTTGATGCTTCTTGCCTGGCCCTTAGGGCTCGACAAGTTGTCTGACCCGAGGATTGTCGACTCTGGGGACCTATCATTTGGGATTCAACTAAGTGAGGCCGCTTCAAGGGATGATGATGCCACACCTTCTAGGTATCGTATCATCGCTCTTGAAAGTCTGTGACGTTGAACCCCGCATAGGATGTCGTACCTCGTCTGCGAGTTAAGTACATACCTGTGAGGGGTAGATGGGTCTGTTTGCAGGAAACCTTTGACCTTAGAATACCTGGTTTATCTCTGTCAGTGAGATGTGGTTACAAGGTTCATTTGAGTGGTTGGGTTGGTTTAAGATGAAGATTGGATGGTTCTAAGGCTTCAGTACAGAGCAACCCAGTTCACCAGCATTGCACTTGGTCCCTTGTTTGCATATGCATGTGCATTTTCATGATTGCATTTCATTAACATGTATTTATGTTGCAGGTGATTATTCCCCTCTGATTCTAGTACCTTCTAGCCAGACATGGAGTCCCTGAAGAAGACAATTGCTTACCGGTTGCATTCGCCAGATATCAGTTCCTTGCTGGGTCTAGTTGCTCTAGCAGATGAGAAAGTGAGGGCTGGGTTCAGAGTATCCTACGGGAGATTGCTTAGTTTGCTATACAAACCTTCTGCATTTGAGACGACTAAGGTGTATACTTTGACGCAGTTTTATGAGCCGCAGCTGAGATGTTTCTTGTTTACTGACTATATTCTGGCACCCACTTTGGAAGAGTATTCTGTGATGTTGGGAGTTCCGATGTTAGACCAGATGCCCTTTATACATACGGATGTTGAGCCTGATTTGGTTACGCTTGCTGAGATTGTCAGCTTAGACGCTTCTGAGTTTCCGGGAGGCTTGGTCAAGCTAAACGGAGCTTATGGTTTTCACCTTTCTGTCCTGGTTGAGAAGGCTACACAGTGCGCAAAGAGTGGATGTTGGGTTGCCTTCAGTGCTATTCTAGCTGTCTGCATCTACGGGATTGTCTTGTTTCCTAATGTGCCAGATTTTGTCGACTCAGATGCCTTCCTGATTCTTGCCTCGAAGAATCCAATTCCTACTCTCTTGGGCGATGTTTATCATTCTATTCACTACAAGAATGAGAAACGTCGTGGCAAGAATGTTTCCTGCTGTCTTCCTCTCTTGTACAGGTGGTTCCAGAGGCACCTCCCGAAGACAGGACCTTTTGTGGATGTTGTTGATACTTTGGATTGGCCCTTCCGGTTGATGGGACTGTCTGCTGAGAATATCATTTGGTTTGATCAGAGCATGCTTGGTACTGACATTATATATAGTTGCAGTGGCTTTCCGAATGTCCCCCTGATCGGACGGAAAGGTTGTATCAACTATAACCCTTCATTGCTGGTACGACAGTTCGGTTATGCTTTGAGGGACGCCCCTATTGAGGAGGAGATACAGGAATCTCTGTATCTCACAGGGTCATTAGACACGGCTGTTTTGATCAGATTGAGACATGCATGGGCTAGCATCCATAGGAGAGGAAAAGCTTTGCTCGGTAAGAGCAATAGCAGAGCTTATGATCCTTATTTGGCTTGGATCCGCGAGAGAGCTAGTACTTCTTTGATGCCTTATCCTGCTGTGGAACCCCTGTATCTTCCATTGATTGAGGTACATCCTTCGGAAGAGAGTGAGAAGTATAACAAATTGTTGGCTGAAAACGAAGAACTGAAGAAAGCCAATGAGGAGTTAGAGAAGGAGATCTTCCAGTTACGTCGTGAGAAGAAGGAAGCCACCTTCACTATGAAGGAACAGACTGAATTGATTAACAGGTTGGGATCAGAGCTGACAGAGGAGACCAACAAGAAAGAAAAAGTGGGGATAGCTTTGAACGGTGTTAGCAAAGTGCTTACTTCCAAGAAGGAACTTCTAAGCAAAGCTTATGCCCACATTAGCAAGTGGGAAGCCTTGTGAAATGCTATGCTTACCAAGCGGAAGGAGTGCGAAGACGAACTGAAGCTGCAGATTGCCACGCTAGAGGCACAGGTTAGAGCCCAAGACACAAAGATTACTGAAGAGACATCACTTAGGAGCGCTGCTGAGCTCAGAGTAAGTGACATTGACGAGAAGTCGAGAGGTTATGAAGAGAAGGCCGGTTCCAAGAGGTACAGATTTGACGAGAGTTCTAGCAAAGGAGCCTACCAGGATGATGCCAAAAAGCTGAGATCCACTACCGAGCGGCATGCCTTGCTGATACAGGAGCTGATCTCCCGACTAGGGCACTCGGAGACGATGAGGATATTGGAGGACGTCAGAGCACGCCATTTGGCCTGATTTATCTTTGCCTTGCCTTTGGTTATTTGTACTTGTATTCGGACCATCGCCAGGCTTGTTGGCCGAGGTCTCTTCATTTGTATTCAGTTGTACTCTTATACTCAGCCTCTTGGCATTTGTTATATATGAGGGTTTTCTGATTCCTTGCTTGCTGGATAGGGACTCCACTGTCGTAATGGCCTTCTCTCCGAAATTAGAATCGGGGGGAATATAACCTGTAGCATATTTACACGTTTGCATCTGCATTCATATTGCATGACCGGTATTCTCGGATCTGTGTCTTATTTCCTGCATCTACAGGTTTCCAGGATTGACGAACAAAGAGTTAACCGCTACTCAACCCAAAATAACTGCAAGAGAATCATGGATCAAGTCCAAGTGGAGATGCAGGAAATTCGCGAAAAGTTGAACCTGTTCATGCAGGCCATTGAGAGTATTGCTAAAGGCCAAGAGAATCTCCAGACGTTGGTGCAGCCGCTGCTGACGCGGGCTAATGGGAACAGCAACAATGACCATAACTCTGTGCATGTCGAAACTCTTCATGAGGATGGCCCCCTACGCTTGTGGTCCCTCCTGTGGTGACCCCACCTGTTGTGGTTGTAAACAACGATGCTGGCGCTGGCAATGGTAACGCAGGGACTGGAAATGAGACTGTTGTTAACAATGTTGGATTCGGAGACGCCAATCTGGGCGGTGGTAACAACCATGGCGGTAACGGTTTTGGTAACAATGGGTTCGGCTATAATGACCAGGGGTTTGAGTACGGCAATCAGGGCGGAAAGTTTGGCTTCAACACTCAGGGTTTCGGCTACGACGGTTTTGGTAACGCTAACCAGGGTTATGGTGGAAATGGTGCTAGACTGATTCCTGTCAACACTGGTTTCGGGCATGTCGGGGTCAATCAAGGTTATGGTAATGGGGGACGAGGTCCCATGACTAATCAGCAAGGGTTTGGTCACAACACTGGTTATAACGGGTATGGAAATGAAAATGTGAACTGGGGCGAAGACTGCCAGGAGGACGCCTTTTCTAGAAGAGGCATGGGATTTGAGGGACCCGTTGACAATACTTAGAGGATTAAAATGCTTGAAGAACAGGTGAAGGGTATGGCTAATCAGAATTCTATCGGACTAGACATGACGACCATGGGCTTGGTGCCTGGGCTGAGAGTACCGCTGAAATTCAAAGCCCCCACTTTCGACAAATATAAGGGGGACACTTGCCCTAAGGTTCATGTCCGCGCTTATTACAGAAGGATGTCTGCGTATTCAGATGACGAAGGGATGCTTATGCATTTCTTTCAAGACAGCCTGTCAGGACCGTCGCTCGAGTGGTACATGGGGTTGGAGCACGCTCAAATCAAAACCTGGAAGCAATTGGCGGATGCTTTCGTCCTGCATTATAAATATAATAGTGATCTGGCACCGAACCGAGTTCAATTGCAAGGTTTGTCGCAGAAGAAAGAGGAAAGCTTTAAAGAGTATGCGCAGAGATGGCGCGATATGGCAGCAAGAGTACATCCTCCGTTAGCTGAAAGAGAAATGAATAGTATGTTCATTGGGACATTTACGGGGATATATTACGAAAAATTGTTTAATGTTTCGTTGAGCAGTTTTTCAGATTTGATTCTTACGGGTGAGATGGTAGAAGATGGTATCAAGGTTGGAAGATTCCACGCAGGTGAGTCTGCCCCCGCAGGAGGCACAAGAAAAGCATTCGGTGGTAGACGTCAGGGTGATTCTAGTGCTGTGTTCGGAGGCAGAGGCCGGGGCAGAGGACGAAGTCAGTACACTCAGCATCAACAGGTCGCTAGTGTTACCATCCCGTTTCCACAACAACAACAGTAGCAACAGCAGCTGCAGCAGCAGCAACAACAAAGGCAACACCCCGCCCAACGCAGAATCCTAGAGGGCAAGCCAAGGCGAGTATTTGAAACGCCTCCTTCAACATATACCGAACTGCTTCAAACACTGCTAGGATTGAAGTTGGTTGAGAAAAGGACCATGGCACCATTAACGGGCAATCCTTCGTTTGGCTATGATGCCGGTAAACACTGTGAGTTTCACTCCGGGGCACCCGGACATGATATTGAAGGTTGTCATGCGTTTAAACATAAAGTCCAAGACTTGTTGGACAACAAAGCTATTAACTTTGGACAGGCGGGTCCAAATATAGTACAACTGATCGCGACTTTCTATGTCTAATACAACTAACTGCAAGTGCACAGTCTATCGCGTAGTAATAAAAGATATCGATCCCACAGGGACTCGTAATCAAACTAGTGTTCTCGGGAGTTACTATGTTTAGCTAGGTAGAATATGTTTTAAGGGAATAAGATTGTCACTAAAAGGGGAAACTAAGATTACTGTTTAGATTTTAATTAATTGAATAGATACGTAGTAATTGTGTTCTTCAGGGATTTGATAAGTTACTGGTGTATGAAATAGTTTTCACAGTTTATTTTAAGCAGAAAATGGAGATTTGAAGACTCTCGTCTCACGATGGTTATTGACGCTAATCATAATCCTATGGGCCTAACGTATACTTTCGTATTCCGTTCGGGGTTAAAATTACTTTTTGGAAATCTCTAAGTTCTAATTTGTTTTAAAGTGCTTTCGCTGTTATTAAAACAAATGCCTAGTGTTTACTATCTGACCTTACCGCAGCTTTCGCTTGTTGGTTCGTATCTTAATTAATTTCCCACTTTCGTGGCAAAACTACTTTAAAATAAGTTCTCGCTTTCGCGACGAAGCTTATTTCGTAAATCAATTTTTAAACACTTAGACCATAAGTTATTTTTGTGAAAAGAAAGTTTTCAAACAAGAGTTATCAAATCCCATTCGAATTATTATTACATATCGATTACCTAAGTTTAGCTAGACATGGAATTTGGAAAAGCAAAACATAAATAATGATAATAAATAATAAATTGCATTATGATAAAATAGAAGTCGATCAAAATGAAAACCTGTAAATAATGCCAATTGGCCTTTGGGCAGATCCTCCACAGATGTTGGCAGGATTCTGTCTATAGTTCCAATTCGATCGTACAGTGCAGTAACAATTACAGAAGAGCGGAAATGGGAATGAGTAGAATGGAAAGGGAAATAAAGGAAAGGGATACAAATAAAACTGGAGAAATGGATACAAATAATAACTGAAAATAAATTTGCTCTGGAAATTAAATTTGGCAGCACTTCGTGGTATGAATGCCGCTCCCTTTTTGAAGTCCCCTGCTTCCCTTTTTATAGAAGTGGAATCCCAACGGTTATCTCTGAGGATGATGGACCTTGAGGCAGATAATTTAGGGAGTAGTGGACCATTTAATGGGAATTGGAACTGCTCTTTTGACGTGTAATCTGAGTGGGGCGTTTTTGCCTGCATGACGGTCGTCACAAGGTGTGACGGTCGTCACCCGTGTGACGGTCGTCATGCATCTGTGACGGTCGTCACATCAGCAAAAACTGTCTGCTGCGCTTTTCATTGTGTTTTCACTCCTTTTTCGTCCATATTTCATCTGGGATTGCTTCTTTTCTTCATGTTGCCTTGTTTAGACGTGATCGTTGAATACCTGCAAAAACATTAGACAAATACATGGAAATAACCCAAAATCGGATCGAAAACGGTTAGACTTTAGTTGAATTATGCATGAAAATATCTATATGATTTTGTGTTATCAAACTCCCCTAAGCTTGAATCTTTGCTTGTCCTCAAGTAAAACGTGGAAAAGTCGGCAAGCACGAGGCTGCTTCTTCGTTCGCAGAGTTTGGAAAAACCGGGATTCTTGGTAGGAACAAGACGAGTATCACGACGACACTGGACTACAAGTCTCCGGAGGTCTCCCTTTTATTGCAAATCGGTCTCAGTCATGCTACCGTATCTTGGTGTCAAGGTTCTCGTGGCAAGTTCACCCTGTTTGT
Organism: Lathyrus sativus; assembly: GCA_963859935.3. Classification (NCBI taxonomy): domain Eukaryota; kingdom Viridiplantae; phylum Streptophyta; class Magnoliopsida; order Fabales; family Fabaceae; genus Lathyrus; species Lathyrus sativus. The sequence goes on from CAWUDS030002117.1 coordinate 29,638, forward strand.
TCTAGCGCAATCACATTAAGATGGTTGTCCGCACACTCTCATGGCAAGTCGACCTGTTAGTGAATATGATCTCGTTTTTGTTTTTGATCTTCTTCATTGATCATAATTTGGTGTCATTGATTTTTCAATGGGTTTTTCGTGCCGTTGGGCTAAATGCTCGGGTGAGGAGCACCTAACTTAGAAGGAAACGAATCTTATATTCTTGGGCTTTTTAGCTCTCTTTTCATGATTTTTCATCTTTTTGGAGATCATACACTTATTTGCATCGGTTGCTCGCTTAGAAGTGTTTTTAGGATGGTGCTGACTGCTAGTATAAACTACTTGGGGTTGAGTTTGTGTAGCCACTTGAGACTTTGGTACACGTAGGTGGTGAAACCGACTCGCATAAACTAGAGATCTAAGGTGTCTGGACGATACTGGTTTTGTTAGAACTGTCGTTTCCTCGGAGTTTCAAAACTCGGTTTGAACTCAGGTGCATTCTCGTGATGCTTTTGCTTTTGAGGAACAAATGAAAGTTTTTGTTTACGTTGAATAATGTGGGGATAGTTTGCGTAACGTGAAAAATATATAGACGCGCTTTATTTGCTAGAAATAGAAAGTGTAAAATAGAACTTACTAAAATTCAAAAGTGCAGTGAAATGGAAATACAGTAAATAAGGGAAGTTCTGAATATAGTGGGAATAAGGCTCCGCTCCCACACTATCTCGATCAGTGTCCTCACTGATTCTTGAAGCATGCGAGAGGGAGATACAACTGAAAATGAAAATACAAAGAACTGAAATATAGTAAACAATAAAGGAAAAAAATGAAAATCAAGTCCCGGGGCCTGTCACGTCCATGCTGGCGTCCTCTGGCTCTAGCAAGGGCTACTCTATCCTCATAGCTCATGGCTCCGGTGTGGTAGACCGTGTCTCGGAGTCCTTCGACCTGCAGGGTCAGATTCGCTAGACTCTCAGTGATCGTAGCTTGGCCGGTGTGAAGTTGTTGCATTTGAGTCCGGTGCCAAGCTTCAAACTGGTCAGCTCGCTGGTTCTGTTGCTGCAGCATCGTGAGTATCTGTGCCTGCTGGTCTAGGGAGCGACGGAGGTCCTCTTCGGTGTAGTCGGGCACGGGATGGTGACGGCGGCGGCGGGATGATGTACCTACTGGAGGAGGAGGCTGCGATGCCTCTGGCTGCTCGGACCTGTCCAACTCAGCTTGGATTTCATCTTCGGAATCATGAGTGGGTTCCTGAGTAGGAACAGCGGCAGCAGGAGGGGCAGTGAGGTCGAACAACCAGTTGGTACGGTCCTCAGGATGGATGCGGGTGCGGGACGGAAGGATGATGCTTCTGACGGTCTTGCCACGCACAACCGGATGATATTTCCCGTCAGCTCGGGAGCGGATGAGATGGGAGGCCCTACAGTGGTCGGTGTCAAGGAACACCGAGGGGATGGACTGGAGGTGCTGGAGGCGGTCGCCCAGGTTCAGCCCAAGTGCAATGGCCGTGACAATCCCGCCAAAGTAGAATGGCTTCGAGCCACGGTTGCAGTTGGCCTGAATGTGGGCCAGCAGGAACGGGGCGGCGTTGACCGGTTCATTGTTGAAGACGCAATGCAGAAAGAAGAGCTCCTTAGAGTTCACTTTGTGGTTGCTGTCTCTGGCGAAGATGGTGTTGCTCAACGCCCTGTGAAAGTATCTGATGGCAGGGTTATGGATGTGAGTGGCGTGTAGGGAGTCCCAGCCATCGGCATTAAGGCCGGTCAACTGATACCACAGCGCGAAGGCTTTGTGCTAGAACTGGTCAGTGATGCAGCGATGAGCGTTGTCGCCGCGGGGTAACTGTAGGATGCCGGCAATCTGGTTTTGGTGCATCTGATAGTTAACGCCAAACATCCGGAAACAAGCGGCACCTGAGTGCTGGTTGAGTTCGCCGCTGCTGGTGATGTATGAGAACGAACTCAAGAACTCAAGGGTGAGCTGTTCGTAGGTCGGCTGGGGGTTGGAGCAGAGGTTCAAGATGCCTGCTCGTTGAAGCATCCAGGTTACACCTTCGAGGAGTCCGAGCTCCGTAAGTGATGGAAGGTGCGGGTAGTGAGTTGGCTGGAGCGACCTCTGATGAAATGCAGTGTACTGTGCTCGTTGTCTCTCGCCTAACTCGCCTTCAGGGAAAGAAATGTTGCTGATATCTGCGTTTCTGGCCATTGTTGAAGATGGAGAGTTTTTGGAGGTTTTGGGGTTTTTCGGCAGAGATGGAAATGTGACAGAACGGTGGTTTGGAGGTTGAATTTGGAGTTGAGGTTTATAGTTCAATTGGGGAGGACGAAAAACGTAGTGGGGTATGAATTTTGGAAGTTTGAAAGTGATAATGGGGGGAGTGGAAGGGTACACGACCCCTGTTATATCAGATTGCAGTTCTGGGCTGCGTGACGGTCGTCACAAGAGTGTGACGGTCGTCACCTGTGTGACGCTCGTCATGGGGCTGTGACGGTCGTCACAACAGCAAAATCTGCAGAACGCAGGATTTTGCTCTAAGGGCGTATTCGGGGTGATTTCAAAGCTTAGTATTGCTACGGTGATGTAATATAATAGCCAACAATCAATAAATAATGCGAAAACAGAACAATTGAACAAAACTAGAATTGAAATGACATAAAATGGAAACAATTGTATGTAGTACATAATGAAACGAACAATGTGAAAATTCCAAATGAGTGAATTAAACTAAACTAGACTAAACTGAAACTACTGCTACGAGCTAACAACTAATCTTTTCGTGCCTTCAATTCCTCAAATTTCTGTGAATAGTAGTCGAGTTGGTCGCAGACTAGATCCATGAAGCCTACCAGGTCACTGTGCATGCCTGCGATATCAGCTTTTACATTAGTCAGAGCTTTATCAACGTCGTCCAATCTGAGTAACACGGTATCCATTTTGTCGGTTGTTTCCTCAGGGATAGGCTCAGGATAAGTATTGTAGTGTGGAGGAGTCATAGGGTCTACTTCAATTTCAGAGGCGGCGTCCTCATAGTACATGTAGTCGTGTGCCTCAGAGATGTGGTCACTGTCATACATATAGTCCTGGGGTGTTGACTGTGGTGAAGGAGGTCCCATAGGCTCATCCAATTCGTAGAGCCAGTTATCCTTGTTGTGGATGCTTGTCATCAGGTGATCGGGCAGTGTGAATAGCTGTACTGGTTTTTCGTTAATAAGGTACTCGTACGGTCCAGGTCCCATAGTTCCTAAGATGCGCCTGTTAAAGCAGAATTGAATGTTCATGGGTCTGATGGTACCAAAACGAGTGCTGGCATTTAGATGGAATCTAAGGCCAAGCTCGTGGGCAATCATTGTTACTAGTCCTCCTATAAGAATAGGTGTCTGAGGTTCCAGCGTGAGGCGTTTGAAGGATTTCATCATGAAAGGCACTGCATTTACTGTTCGTCCCTGAGAAGCACAGAACATGATGAATAACTCTTCCTTAGACACCGTGGTAATATTTTCTTCTTTTCCAAACAAGGTGTGAGCTAGTATCTTATGGAAGTATCTAAAGGCTGGGTTATGAATGTCATCATTGTACATTCTGTCTAGTTCAGGGTGATAGTCGCCTGTGATTCTACCCCAGAAGTGATCGAGTTGCAAATCAATATCGTCATCTTCTGCACTGATGAACACATGCGTTCCGCTAGGGAATCGTAGGAGGTTAGCTAGTGACATCCTGCTGTGGGTTTGGTCCATTCCAAATAATCGGAAGGTAATCAACTCTGTTCTGGATCCAAAACCATAGTTGGGTGTATATCTGAAGGAACTGAGGAATTCGTAGGTAAGATCCTTGTAGGTAGCGAAGCGTGTTTTCAGAGCAGTGTTCTCCCAACCCAGTTGATTGAACAGGTATTGAATGCTATCCGTGATCCCTAGTTTATCCATAGTAGCCTTATCATAATACAGCGTTAAGGCGAATTCTCTTTCGGTCAGTGCTGCAAATCTTGCCTTCTGAGCGAGTCCTCTGAAGTGAACCTTTGTGAAATCGTACTCGGCCATATTCGCAGGTAATTCGGAGAAAACAGAAGAAATATTTTGAAGACTTTAAAAATCCTGAAAAGTTTGAAACAAGAAATTGAAGTCAAGATTTTTAGAAACGAAAAGTGGTAGAAACAAAAGACAAAAGGGAAAAAAAATAAGAATAAAAGTACGAAAATGAACGAAAGTAGAAAGTAGTAGTAATTTTAGGATTTTTGTTGGATTTTTCAAAGTAGAATTTTAAGGAAAAATGAAATGCAATGACGAGGGAAATTTGGGTTGCCTCCCAATAAGCGCTGTTTTTAACGTCTAAAGCCTGACGATAGCTTGGTGAGAAGCTATTCGGGTGTTTGAGCCGAAAGCTCAAGCAATGTTATATTGCTGACTTGAGGACTGTTGTCGTTCTTATTGTAATGTTTTAGACGTTGCCCGTTTACGATAAACGGTGCATTTGTCTTGTCGGTAATTTCAACAGCTCCACTCTGAAGTACTTTAGTCACTTCATAGGGTCCAGACCACCTGGATTTTAGTTTTCCTGGGAAGAGTTTTAATCATGAATTAAAAAGCAATACGATGTCTCCCACACTGAATTGTTTCCTGATTGAACGTTTATCATGCCACTTTTTAGTTCGCTCTTTGTAGATACGGGCATTTTCGTAAGCGTCTAATCGAAGTTCTTCCAACTCGTGTAAGTTCAAGATTCGCTTTTCTCCTGCCTCGGTGTAGTTGAAGTTGAGTGTCTTAATGGCCCAGAAGGCCTTGTGCTCTAACTCTACAGGGAGATGGCAGGATTTACCGTAAACTAATTTATAGGGGGTAGTACCTATTGGTGTCTTAAATGCGGTCCTATAAGCCCATAAAGCTTCTTGTAGCTTTGATGACCAATCTTTTCTCGAGGTAGCGACAGTCTTTTCCAAGATCTGTTTTATTTCTCAGTTCGAGACCTCTACTTGTCCGCTAGTTTGCGGATGATAAGGTGTAGCTACTCGGTGCTTGACTCCATATCTAGAAAGAAGTTTATCGAATATTCGTGATATGAAGTGAGATCCTCCGTCGCTAATGACGAGTCTGGGTACACCGAATCTAGGAAAGATTGTGTTCTTGAAGAGTTTGATTACTACTTGTGCGTCATTTGTTGGAGCAGCTATGGCTTCTATCCATTTAGACACGTAATCGACAGCGACGAGTATGTAGTTATTTCCGAAAGAAGGTGGGAAAGGTCCCATGAAATCTATTCCCCAGACGTCGAAGACTTCTACCTCTAAGATTCCTTTCTGAGGCATTTCATCGCGTCGTGAGATGTTTCTAGTTCGTTGGCATCTATTGCACTTTTGCACAGCGATGTGAACGTCTTTCCAGAGATTAGGCCAGAATAGGCCGGCTTGGAGAATCTTAGCGCACGTCTTGGACGTACTAGCATGACCACCATATGGTGCTGAGTGGCATTGGGAAATAATATTTTCTATTTCTTCCTCTGGGACACAGCGACGATATATGTTGTCGGCCCCTCTCTTGAAGAGTAGGGGTTCGTCCCAATAATAGTGTTTTAGATCGTGGAAGAATTTCTTTTTTTGCTGATAAGTAAGATCTGGTGGAAGCACGCCTGCGGCGAGGTAATTAACAATGTCAGCATACCAAGGTAATGTGACTTGGGCATAGACGGCTTCTACGGCTTTTTCGAATTCTGGATCTTCCGAGATTGAGTTGGGTACGTCACTTTCTAATTTGGCTATCAGACGTTCGTACGGGAAATCGTCATTTATCGGTACTGGTTCGTGTCTGATGCCTTCTATTCGGGATAAGTGATCCGCAACAACGTTCCTGGTTCCTTTCTTATCTTTGATTTCTAAGTCAAACTCTTGTAGTAACAGGATCCATCTCAATAGTCTTAGTTTGGCATCCTTTTTGCTTATTAGGTACCTTATGGCAGCATGGTCTGTGTATATGATAATTTTTGCTCCTACTAAGTAAGAACGGAATTTGTCAAGCGCAAATATAACTGCTAGAAGTTCCTTTTCTATGGTAGCGTAGTTCATTTGGGCAGGATCTAAGGTTCTACTGGCATAGTAGATGGCATGGAGCTTCTTGTCCTTCCTTTGTCCTAGAACTGCGCCTACAGCGTAATCACTCGCGTCGCACATGATTTCAAACGGTAGTCTCCAATCTGGTGGTTGCATGATTGGTGCGGTGATAAGGGATGATTTCAATGTTTCGAATGCTTTTAAACAGTCGTCGTCGAAGACGAACTCAACATCTTTCATTAACAGGCCGGTCAAAGGTTTTGTGATTTTCGAGAAATCTTTTATAAATCTTCTGTAGAAACCGGCATGTCCTAGAAAACTCCGTATCTCTCGTACGGATTTTGGAGGTTGGAGATCATTTATAATCTCTACCTTAGCTTTGTCTACCTCAATCCCTCTATCTGATATGACGTGTCCTAGAACTATTCCTTGTCGGACCATAAAATGACATTTCTCCCAATTTAGGACGAGATTTACTTTTACGCAACGTTCTAGTACCATTTCTAAGTTTTGTAAGCATCCTTCGAAACTCTGTCCACATACCGAGAAATCGTCCATAAACACTTCCATAATGTCGTCTATGAAATCTGCGAAGATTGCCATCATGCATCTTTGGAAGGTTGCTGGAGCGTTACAGAGTCCGAACGGCATTCGGCGGTAAGCAAAAGTACCGTAAGGACAGGTGAATGTAGTCTTTTCTTGGTCATCAGGATGGATGGGAATTTGGAAGAATCCTGAGTAACCATCTAGATAGCAGAAATATGAATGTTTGGCTAGTCTTTCCAACATTTGGTCTATGAAGGGTAACGGGAAGTGATCTTTGCGCGTAGCCTTGTTAAGCTTCCTATAATCAATACACATCCTACTTCCAGTCACGACTCTTTTTGTTATCGATTCCCCTTTTTTGTTTTTAACTACTGTGACTCCTCCTTTCTTTGGTACGACATGAACTGGGCTAACCCATTCACTATCGGAGATCGGATAGATGATTCCTGCATCAAGTAATTTCTTTACTTCATCTATGACTACAGTGCTCAGGATGGGGTTTAGTCTTCTCTGATGCTCTCGAGAGGTTTTAGAGTCTTCCTCTATTGTAATTCGATGCATACAGATCGAAGGGCTTATACCTTTTAGATCGCTTATGTTATAGCCTAACGCGGTAGGGTGCTTCTTTAGGACTTCTAATAACTTTTCGGTTTCTGGTTGTCCTAAGTCGGCGTTGACTATCACTGGTCTTTTTAGTTCATCGTCTAGAAATTCATATCTGAGGTTTTTGGGTAGAGTTTTAAGTTCTAAAGATGGGTTCTTCGGACCTGGCATATGATTTGGTGTCAGTGCTAAGCTTTCGCTTAGGCTGTCGTCTTTATACGGTTTACGCCAATTGTCGTCTTCAGAAATGTCGGGTATTTGAATCTTTATTATTTTTGAATACGTGGTCTCCTCATTTTCAAGTTCTCTTATGCATTCGTCAATTTCATCTACTAAATAGCAGGTATCGTCTATTGCTGGTGCTTGTAAGAACTTGGTGAGAATGAACTCTATCTTTTCTTCTCCTACTTCGAATGTTAGCCTTCCTTTCTTTACATCTATAATCGCTCCGGCTGTAGCTAGGAATGGTCTTCCTAGGATAATTGGGGTTACAGTGTCCTCCTTGATGTCCATGATTATGAAGTCGGTTGGGATGTAGAATTGTCCTATGCGTACTGGAACGTTCTCCAGTATTCCGACGGGGTATTTTACTGATCTGTCAGCTAATTGTATGGACATTTTGGTTGGTCTGAGGTCTCCCATATTCAGCTTTTTGCATATAGATAAGGGCATAACACTGACACTGGCTCCTAAATCGCATAGGGCTTTGTCTATTACGAACTTTCCTATGACGCAGGGTATGGAGAAACTACCTGGGTCTTTTAATTTAGGAGGCATGCGGTTTTGAATAATAGCGCTACACTCTGCAGTGAGTGTAACTGTTCCGTTATCCTCGATCTTTCTCTTATTTGACAGGATCTCTTTGAGAAATTTGGCGTATGACGGCATTTGAGTTATCGCTTCTGAAAAAGGAATAGTAATATTCAGCTGTTTAAGGAGCTCTACAAATTTCTTAAACTGTCCTGAAGTTTTAGAGTTTATTAGTCTTTGTGGATAAGGGATAGGTGGTTTATATGGCGCTGGAGGTGCTTGAGTTTTTTCACTTGCGGTATCCTCCTTCTCGTTCTCTTCCTTCTTCTCTAACTCAGATTCCTTTTCTGCTTGTTCAGTTGGTTTTTGTTGCATGGCTGAGTTTTCGGTCCTCGGATCGATCGGTTCGTCCAATTCTTTTCCACTTCTTAGTATCACAACATTTGCTTGGCCTTTGGGATTCTGTTCGGGTTGTCCAGGAAATGTGCCAGCAGGTGCGGCAGCAGATGCTTGCTGTTGAGCCACTTGTGATATCTGAGTTTCTAACATTTTGTTGTGGGTGGCTAAAGCGTCTACTTTTCCTGTCAACTGTTTGATTTGCTCGCTAGTGTGTATGTTTTGATTCAGGAACTCTTTGTTCGTCTGAGCTTGAGTAGCTATGAACTTTTCCATCATCAATTCGAGGTTTGATTTCCTAGGTGCATTCTGAGCAGCTGGTTTTTGATATCCTTGCGAAGCAGTAGGCATTTGCAATGCATTTTCGCTTTTGTAAGAAAAGTTTGGATGATTTCGCCAACCTGGGTTGTAGGTATTTGCGTAGGGATTTCCTTGAGCATAATTTACCTGGTCTGGCGGGATTCCGGCTAGCAATGGGCATTCGGGTGCATTATGAGTGGTGCTTCCGCATAACTCGCAATTTGGAGTTACTGCAGCGACTGTTGCAGTGGGGTTAACGGTCAGACTATCAATCTTCTGTGCTAGAGCATCTACTTTAGCATTGAACTTTTCAAGGCTGCTGATTTCGTACATCCCACCTTTCGCTGAGGTTTTCTCATTTGGAGTGCATTCACCTCCCCATTGGCAATGGTTTTGTGACATGTTTTCTATTAATTGATAGGCTTCATCGTATGGCTTATCCATAAGTGCACCGCCCGCGGCAGCGTCTATTGTCAATCTAGTATTGTATAGAAGCCCATTATAGAAAGTATGGATTGTCACCCAGTCTTCTAGACCGTGGTGGGGACATGTTCTCATCATATCTTTGAATCGTTCCCATGCTTCGTAAAGAGATTCAGTATCTTTCTATCGAAATCCGTTGATTTGAGCTCTAAGCATAGCAGTTTTGCTTGGTGGAAAATATCTCGCTAAGAAGACGTTCTTCAATTGCTCTCACGTCGTAACGGAGTTGGATGGTAACGATTGCAACCATGTCCACGCTCTGTCTCTAAGAGAGAATTGGAAAAGACGAAGTCTTATCGCGTCTGGAGTTACTCCATTTGCTTTCACTGTGTCTGCGTATTGTACAAACTTCGTTAGATGTTCGTTCGGATCCTCAGTTGCGTTTCCTGAAAATTGGTTTTGTTGTATAGCCGACAGCAATGATGGTTTCAGCTCAAAATCATTTCGGGTAATAGCTGGGGCAACAATGCTACTTCTAGGCTCCATCTGAGATGGTGTAGCGTATGCCTTCAGCGGTTTGTTCGGAGGTCCTTCAGCCATCGTTGGTTCTTCTTCGGATTTGGGAATGGGAGTGAGAGGATCGGGAATGTTATGTTTGAGTTGGTACTCAATGATTCGGCTTCTTAGATGTAAGAAGCGCTCTAGTTCTGCGACTGAAGGTTTCAAGATATCGCTTTGTGGGCGATCACTTGGCATACAATCGACAGCACTAGTAAAGGAAAAATGAAAATTGTTTACCTAGACTATACGGTGTAACAGAAGGTTACACTATTGACTAAACGGGTCCCCGGCAACGGCGCCAAAAACTTGATCGCGACTTTCTATGTCTAATACAACTAACTGCAAGTGCACAGTCTATCGCGTAGTAATAAAAGATATCGATCCCACAGGGACTCGTAATCAAACTAGTGTTCTCGGGAGTTACTATGTTTAGCTAGGTAGAATATGTTTTAAGGGAATAAGATTGTCACTAAAAGGGGAAACTAAGATTACTGTTTAGATTTTAATTAATTGAATCGATACGTAGTAATTGTGTACTTCAGGGATTTGATAAGTTACTGGTGTATGAAATAGTTTTCACAGTTTATTTTAAGCAGAAAATGGAGATTTGAAGACTCTCGTCTCACGATGGTTATTGACGCTAATCATAATCCTAAGGGCCTAACGTATACTTTCGTATTCCGTTCGGGGTTAAAATTACTTTTTGGAAATCTCTAAGTTCTAATTCGTTTTAAAGTGCTTTCGCTGTTATTAAAACAAATGCCTAGTGTTTACTATCTGACCTTACCGCAACTTTCGCTTGTTGGTTCGTATCTTAATTAATTTCCCACTTTCGTGGCAAAACTACTTTAAAATAAGTTCTCGCTTTCGCGACGAAGTTTATTTCGTAAATCAATTTTTAAACACTTAGACCATAAGTTATTTTTGTGAAAAGAAAGTTTTCAAACAAGAGTTATCAAATCCCATTCGAATTATTATTACATATCGATTACCTAAGTTTAGCTAGACATGGAATTTGGAAAAGCAAAACATAAATAATGATAATAAATAATAAATTGCATTATGATAAAATAGAAGTCGATCAAAATGAAAACCTGTAAATAATGCCAATTGGCCTTTGGGCAGATCCTCCACAGATGTTGGCAGGATTCTGTCTTTAGTTCCAATTCGATCGTACAGTGCAGTAACAATTACAGAAGAGCGGAAATGGGAATGAGTAGAATGGAAAGGGAAATAAAGGAAAGGGATACAAATAAAACTGGAGAAATGGATACAAATAATAACTGAAAATAAATTTGCTCTGGAAATTAAATTTGGCAGCACTTCGTGGTATGAATGCCGCTCCCTTTTTGAAGTCCACTGCTTCCCTTTTTATAGAAGTGGAATCCCAACGGTTATCTCTGAGGATGATGGACCTTGAGGAAGATAATTTAGGGAGTAGTGGACCATTTAATGGGAATTGGAACTGCTCTTTTGACGTGTAATCTGAGTGGGGCGTTTTTGCCTGCATGACGGCCGTTACAAGGTGTGACGGTCGTCACATCAGCAAAAACTGTCTGCTGCGCTTTTCATTGTGTTTTCACTCCTTTTTCGTCCATATTTCATCTGGGATTGCTTCTTTTCTTCATGTTGCCTTGTTTAGACGTGATCGTTGAATACCTGCAAAAACATCAGACAAATACATGGAAATAACCCGAAATCGGATCGAAAACGGTTAGACTTTAGTTGAATTATGCATGAAAATATCTATATGATTTCGTGTTATCAAGCCTATGCCCAATCATGGGGCAAACGCCATCCTGACCGAGGAAAATTTGAATCTAGTGACAGATGTCAATGAGCTGAAGACACCGTTGGGTGAGATCAAAAGCAGGTTGTTAAAAGGGGGTGTATTCCCGGGGTGCGACGAATTTTGCTTGGATTGTTGGGTACAGCCAGAGGGTTGTAATGATTTGAAACATGGTATTCAGGCTTTGATGAATGAAGGAACATTGCAGTTTGATAGAACAACAGTTGAAGAGCCTGTAGAGGCATTGTGTGATGAGCGGAACGATGTTGCGACGGTAACGATTCCAAGGAAAACAATAAAAATAATGGCGCCTGCCAGGCGGCCGACAATCACTATTACTAAAGCAGGACCGCTTCCTTTCGAGAATACCAAAGCAGTGTCGTGGACTTACGGGTTGGAGGTGTATTGTGATGGTGAGAAAATTGATGTAAATAAACAACCGGCTGGGGTTATAGACAATGTTGTCGAAATAGGAGGTATGACCAGAAGCGGAAGAATCTTCACATCGCCTGAGGTAGAGGCAGAAAGATTGGCAAAGGGGAAAGCCAAGGTAGACGAGAGTGGCCCCTCACAGATAAAGGAAAAGGAAACGTCGGTTAAGGACGTAGAGGAATTTATGAGACTCATCCGTAAAAGTGATTACAAAATCGTTGAGCATCTCCAGCAAATGCCATCAAAGATCTCGATCTTGTCACTGCTATTATGTTCCGAGGCCCATCGGAACGCTTTGCTGAAGATCCTAGACGCGTCATTTGTTCCTCAAGACGTTTCGGTTAATCAGTTAGAGGGGGTGATGGCACATGTTAATGCAGGGCACAGTTTGGGCTTTACGGATTTTGATTTGACCCCGAGGGGGAGAGAGCATAATATGGCGCTGCACGTCTCAGTTGAATGCAGGGGCACGGTCATGTCCCGTGTGTTGGTGGATACAGGGTCTTCATTGAATGTGCTACCGAAGAAAGCTATGATGAAGTTGGATATCAGGGGAATTCTCTGCACACCCAGTGACTTAGTGGTGAGGGCGTTCGATGGAACGAGGAGGTCTGTTTTCGGATCAATAACATTGCCATTGCAGGTGGGGCCGGAAATCTTTGAAACTGAATTCTATATAATGGACATCCAGCCAGCGTATAGTTGTCTTCTTGGACGCCCATGGATTCATGCTGCTGGGGCAGTCACATCCACGTTGCACCAAAAGTTGAAGTATATGGTGGGGGATAGTGTCGTCACTGTTTGTGGAGAAGAAGATATTCTGGTCAGCCATCTGTCTTCATTCAGATATGTGGAAGTCGATGGCGAAATACATGAGACACCCTGTCAGGCATTTGAAGGGCTAAAAATCAAAGACAAAGCTCCAGTACCTAAGGTATCAGATGTGGCAGTGTCATCGTACAAAGAGGCTCAGGCTCTAGTACAGGCAGGCGAAACCAAGGGTTGGGGCCGGGTGTTGGAGATTCCCGTGAAGAATGACACGTTTGGGCTTGGATATCATCCTTCGTCATCAGCATCCTCTTCAGGAGCGCCCAAGTTCAGAGGGCCAATAACCATCACGCCAAGCGGGGTGAGCTTCGAGACTATCAATGCTGTTTCCGATTCTGAGGAAGGAGATAGCGACTGTGATATGGACGCATGGATCAAGCCAAGCGTGCCAGGACAAAGTCTCTGCAATTGGTCTATTCAGGAGACTGTTCCTGTGACAACTAAACAATAATGATTTGTTTTTTAATTGTTGAATAAATCCTGTGTCCTACTTGGGGCACAATGATTTTGCTTAGGGCCATTTTAGTTATGTACGGTACATTGTTTAATCATGAATAAAGGCGTTTTTTCATATACAAATATTGTGATCCCTGTTTTTCCCGTTTTTATCTTTTACAATAAAATGGCAACGTGGTTATTTGCTTTGTACGCGTTTTGAAGCATTTAACCATTTCCTTTGCAGGATTACTATTTCAGATGACATCTATGAACTGCCTATGACTCATTTCGACTTCGAGCACCCGGTATTTCAGGTTGAGGAAGAGATTGTTGAAGATGGCGACGTACCAGAGGAGTTGACCTAGTTATCGAAACAAGAAGAAAGAATCATTCCGCCTCATGAGGAAGTCATTGAGATTATCAATTTGGGGTCGGAAGGGGGTCGAGAAAAACATCCGTATAGGGGCTGCACTGCAAAGCAACGTCAAGCAGAGGTTGGTTGAGATGCTTAAGGAGTACAGTGATATTTTTGCTTGGTCGTACAAGGACATGCCAGGGTTGGATACGGATATGGTTGTTCACCGTCTGCCGCTAAAAGAAGAATGCCCGCCGGTTAAGCAGAAACTCCGAAGAACTAGACCAGACATGGCAGTAAAGATTAAGGAGGAAGTGCAAAAACAGTGGGATGCCGGTTTCCTAGCTGTTACAAAGTATCCATCACGGGTTGCCAATATTGTGCCAGTGCCAAAGAAAGACGGTAAAGTGCGAATGTGTGTAGACTACCGTGATTTGAATAGGGCGAGCCCGAAAGATGACTTTCCACTTCCTCACATCGATGTGCTGGTTGATAACACTACTCAATTCTCCGTATTCTCCTTCATGGATGGCTTCTCGGGCTATAATCAGATCAAAATGGCGCCAGAAGACATGGAGAAGACTACTTTCATTACTCCCTGGGGAACATTTTGCTACAAAGTGATGCCCTTCGGATTGAAGAATGCTGGGGCAACATATCAACGTGCTATGACGACTCTCTTTCATGACATGATGCATAAAGAGATCGAGGTTTATGTTGATGATATGATTGCCAAATCCCAGACGGAGGAGGAACATTTGGTTAATCTGCTGAAATTATTCAAGAGGCTTAGGAAGTTCAGGCTGAGACTGAACCCTAACAAGTGCACCTTCGGGGTGAGGTCGGGTAAACTGTTGGGGTTTATTGTGAGCGAAAAAGGAATAGAGGTTGATCCTGCAAAAATAAAAGCAATACAAGAAATGCCGACGCCTAAAACAGAAAAAGAAGTGCGTGGGTTTTTAGGGAGGTTGAACTATATCGCCCGGTTCATATCTCACCTAACTGCGACGTGCGAGCCGTTATTCAAGTTGTTGAAAAAGGACCAGGTTGTGACCTGGAATGAAAATTGTCAAAAGGCGTTCGACAAGATAAAAGAATACTTGCAGGAACCTCCTGTTTTGATACCCCCAGTGGCCGGGAGACCGTTGATTATGTATTTGACGGTTCTGAAGGAAAGTATGGGTTGTGTTCTCGGTCAACACGACGAGACTAGGCGTAAAGAGCATGCGATCTACTATCTGAGTAAGAAGTTTACTGACTGTGAGTCTCGATACTCAATGCTCGAAAAAACGTGTTGTGCGCTAGCCTGGGCGGCCAAACGTTTGAGGCAATACATGCTAAATCATACAACCCTGCTAATTTCAAAGATGGATCCAATCAAATACGTGTTTGAGAAGCAAGCACTCTCCGGAAGAATTGCCCGATGGCAGATGGTGTTAACCGAATATGATATTCAGTATGTCTCGCAAAAGGCTATTAAAGGTAGCGTCTTGTCGGAGTACCTTGCAGAACAGCCTGTGGAGGACTACCAATCGATGAGGTTTGATTTTCCTGACGAGGATATCATGTACCTAAAGATGAAAGATTGTGAAGAACCGTTGCCGGATGAAGGACCAGAATTGGGTTCCAAATGGAAGTTAATATTTGACGGAGCGGTAAATTCCTATGGTAGCGGAATAGGGGCAATTATTACTACTCCTCAGGGGTCGCATATCCCATTTACTGCTCGATTGACCTTTCCGGTTACCAATAACGAGGCTGAATACGAGGCTTGCATCATGGGTCTTGAAGAAGCCATTGATTTGCGAATCAAACATCTGGATGTATACGGAGACTCAGCTCTGGTGGTGAATCAGATAAAGGGAGAATGGGAGACACGTCAACCCAATTTAATACCATATATGAATTATGCAAGGAGATTGTTGCCTTTCTTTGACAAGGTGGAATTGCATCATGTGCCGCGAGCGGAAAATCAAATGGCTGACGCCCTGGCAACATTGTCTTCCATGTATAAAGTTAACTTCGGGAACGAGGCTCCCCGGATTGTTATCTCTCGGCTTGATAGGCCTGCCTTCATATTTGCTATTGACAAAGCATCTGATGATAAACCCTGGTACTATGACATCCAAAATTTCCTGAAGAACAAGGAGTATCCGGTTGGGGCATCCAGTCGAGATCAGAAAACTCTCAGGAGATTGGCTGGCAATTTCTATCTGAATCCTGACGGTGTCCTATACAAAAGAAACCACGACATGGTGTTGCTACGCTGTGTAGACGAGAAAGAGGCAAGGTTGCTCATGGAAGAAATACATGAGGGTACATTTGGTACGCATGCTGGTGGGCATGCTATGACGAGAAAACTGCTGCGGGCAGGTTATTACTGACTAACTATGGAAACAGACTGTTTCAAGTTTGCGAAGAGGTGTCATAAATGCCAAATTTATACGGACAAAGTCCATGTGCCTCCGAGTCCTCTGAATGTGATGTCATCACCATGGCCGTTCTCGATGTGGGGAATTGATATGATTGGGAAGATCGAGCCTACGGCATCAAACGGACACCGGTTCATTTTGGTGGCAATTGATTACTTCACCAAGTGGGTGGAAGCAACGTCATATGCCAATGTCACCAAACAAGTGGTCGCCAGATTTATCAAGCGGGATATTATCTGCAGATATGGAATCCCCGAGCGGATTATCACCGACAATAGTTCGAATTTGAATAACAAGATGATGAAAGAGTTGTGTCAGAATTTCAAGATTGAGCATCACAACTCATCTCCTTACCGACCCAAGATGAATGGCGCTGTTGAAGCGACCAATAAGAACATAAAGAAGATTGTTCATAAGATGGTTGTGACGTATAAGGATTGGCACGAGATGCTACCTTTCGCTTTGCACGGTTATCGTACGACGATACGGACATCAACCGGGGCAACCCCGTTCTCGTTGGTATACGGAATGGAAGCAGTGTTACCATTGGAAGTTGAGATTCCTTCCCTAAGGGTATTACGAGATGTCCAACTTGACGAGGCAGAATGGTTTAAAGATAGACTGAATCAGCTCAGCTTAATGGATGAGAAGAGGCTAGCTTCTCTCGCATACGGTCGGTTGTACCAAAGCCGGATGAAGAAAGCATACGATAAGAAGATATGTCCGCGAAGCTTTCAGACGGGCGACCTTGTGCTGAAGAGGATTCTCCCGCCACAAACAGATCACAGGGGCAAGTGGACCCCTAATTACGAAGGGCCATACGTTTTCAGAAAAGTCTTCTCAGGAGGAGCTTTGCTACTATCTACCATGGATGGTGAAGACTTTACATCGCCTGTGAATTCGGACGCAGTTAAAAAATACTTTGCTTGAAAGTGACCCGATGGACAGTAAAAAGAAAGTCCAGGCAAAAATGGGGCATCCCGGCGAACCAAAAACAGAATAAAAGGTTCGGGAAAAAGTTAGGGATAAAATTGAAAAGATGTACACCCGCAAAGTTGAAAACCTACATTGGGCGACTTCGGCAAAAAAGGGTATCCCGGTGAATTGAAAACCCGCAAAGGGCGGTTCACGCAAAAGTTAGGGATTGGAAAAAGCAAATGACTGCGGTCCGAATTCGATGCTACATTGGTTAGTGGTTTGGGAGTACCTGAGAGTTCGTTTATCCAACACAATCTCTTCCGAAAATTGAATACCGGGAAAGCGCCAGAGTCAGGCGAGTCATAGGAGGATCAGCTCACGATGTTTGTCTGCACCACGTTGCCGACATGTGTACAAATTCGAGTTGTATTTGTATTTTCATGCTCCTTGTGCATATATGTATGTGTGTGTACGTAACTTCCTCTTTTCAGAAGTTGCATCCGATGTACAAAACTTTGCCTATTCAGAGGCCTGTTATTAATAAAGCATGTTATTCAGTATTTGATGATTGTGCTTTACTATTTTGTATGTGGAAAACGCCCATATTCCGATGAACTTGCATATGCATAACTTTGCTGGCCCTTGCCAATAATTGCTAAAACTTCGAATTGACTGAAGTAATGTCACGGACACTAACCCTAATAGATTTGGTTGTATAGATTTTGTCTTGTCTCATTTGTGTTTTGCAGGGTTCTCGCCTTTAAAGCAGACAAGCAGAACTTGTGGCCCCAGCCGGAGGTTCGTGGTGAAAGAATTAACCTTGTGCAACGCCAATCCCCATGCAGGTCGCACCTCATCTTCAGAAGTTGAGATGATTTTTGTCCCTTACTGAAGAGATCAATTTCCCCAGCTAGTCGCAGCTTATCCCCAACGGATATCCCCAGTCAGTCAAGATCAGTATCCTCTGCAGAGGTTGCACTCCCCAGAGAGTCGAGTATGTGAATGATCAATCCCCATCTTGGAGGATTCCTGCAGAGTTTAGCCAAGTCATAGTTGGTTCAGAAGGATTATTCCCATAGAAGATGGTTTTCTTCCCGCAGGTCGTCATGCCTTCGTCAGGATGATTATCCCCAGCGGAGCGGTAACTCCGAGTTTGTAAGCTGTGCCCAGACAACATCGTTTCCTCCAGAAGGATTTCCTCGTTCCCCAGCTGAGTCGTTTCTTGCTCGGTCAGGTTACTTTCCCCAAGAGAGTCGATTCTTCCCCAGCGGAGTTGCTCTCCTCAGCCGAGGATGTTTGTTCCTCCCAGTGGAAATCGAGGTTTAATCTCTCCCCAGTGGAGTTGGTTGTATGTCTGACATTTATTTTGCCGGAGGACTTTATGATACCCGTTCATCCCCAAAATGGTGGTAGTCGTCTTCAGCATTCCGTATTGACTAAGCAAGCTTGTCAGGGTTTCCCCAGCAGCTTGAGCTTGCATTCGCATTTGCATATAGTGTCATATTTGCATCTACCCAAAAACGCGTAGCATATCCGTGTTGTACGGAGCATTACGCCATTGTCAAACATGCGCATTTTGAAACATAACCCCGGTTGGTTAACCTTTGGTTTTCAAGTGTTGTTTCCCTTACAGGTGGAGAGAGCTCTTGCTCAGATCAATTGCTAAAAGTCTCAGCATGAGACATGTGATGATAATGTTTGTCTTGTTATTATTCCCCACAGAGTTGCTTGTTTAAGTTTCTCTTACCCCTCCAGCGGAGTATTTCTTCAAGATTGTTGTTATGACAGTATCAAAAAGATTTCGTGAATCGATTTTTGAAAGTTGCCTCCTATGTCGAAGTAGGTGTCTGGCAGTTTGGATTCGGAAAATCCCCAGTAGAGTCCTTCTCAGATTTGCTGCCATGTCAGCACTGGAAATTGGAAGATTGGATCATTATGTGTTACCCATTTGATTGATGGAGCTAGCTACTGCAAAGATAGGCAGAGGAGTTGTATTCAAGAGTATTACCCGTATCGATGGCGGTGTTATTTTCCTGTAACGATGGCAGAGTATTACCCGTAACGATGGCGGTGTTATTTTCCCGTAGTGGTAGTGGAGTTATTACCCGTAGCGATGGCGGTGTTATTTTCCTGTAGTGGTGGCAAAGTTATTACCCGTAGCGATGGCGGTGTTACTTTCCTATAGTGGTGACAGAGTATTACCCGTAGTGATGGCGGTGTTATTTTCCCAGAATATTACCCGTAGCGATGTCGGTGTTATTTTCCCGTAGTGGTGGCAGAGTTATTACCCGTAGCGATGGCGGTGTTACTTTCCTGTAGTGGTGACAGAGTATTACCCGTAGTGATGGCGGTGTTATTTTCCCAGAATATTACCCATAGCGATGGCGGTGTTATTTCCCCGTAGTGGGGGTGGAGTTATTTCCCGTAGCGATGGCGGTGTTATTTTCCTGTAGTGGTGACAGAGTATTACCCGTAGCGATGGCGGTGTTGTTTACCCGTAGTGATGGCGGAGTATTACCCGTAGCGATGGCGGTGTTATTTTCCCGTAGTGATGGCGGAGTATTTCCCGTAGAGATGGCGGTGTTATTTTCCCATAGTGATGGCGGAGTATTACCCGTAGCGATGGCGGTGTTATTTTCCCGTAGTGGTGGCGGAGTGATTTCCCATAGTGATGGCGGAGTTATTTTCCTGTATCGTTGGCAAGGTCATGTTTTGTTGACAGAAGTACTTCCCCAGTGAAGTCGTCCAGGTTATTCATATATTGACAAGTTTGATGTTGCACAGGCGGTTAGTGTTGAAATCAGATCCGTATCAGGTGGTTGATCAGTTGTTACCGTAACAATCAGGTTCAATTAATGGAGGGGGTTCCCCAAGCGGTGGTGTAGTTTATTTTCTGCGGTTGGCAAATTTCCGGGTTCTTGGTATTCAACCGTCTCGTACCTCGAATGTTTTAAGACCATTCGCTCTTCACCCAGTCGGGTCCAAGCCGTTTGAATAGGGGCAGCTGTTGCACCCTAAAATTTGCTCAACCTATTTCACTTGGTTTATGTTTCAATTGCATTGTCATTTGCATAATAAGTCATGTACATAGTCTAATCATTTGCATAGCATAGCATAACAAGTCATCTGACAAGGGAACAAGTGCCATTTTTATCAGAAAGAGGCCCATCAAGGGGTTTTATTCAAATTCAAGACCATCCAAGTCATCAAGAAAGGTTTGAGGCTTTGAGAAGTTTGAGGGTCAACCAGTGGCTTTCTCTCCTAATCTTGGGGGGTTGAAGATCATCAATGGAGTATGAACTATGGCTGAGGGTATGGAATGTGCACAAAGATCATGGAAGACCTAGAGGGTCATTTTGAAGATGAGACAAGTCATTGATACAAGTACAAGAGCTAGAGTTGAAGTACAGTCAACTAGGGTTTCACCTGGGTCAACCCTAGGTCAACCCTAGGTCAACTAAGTGATTGAAGAGCATCAAGGCTTAGTTGAAGGATGTGGGATTCATGAATTGATATGTGGATACATGTGTGGTGTTGTGCCAAGGAGAAATAAAAAGGAATCAAGAAGAAGAGGAGTTACTAAATTAGAGTTTTAGTGTAAAAAACCCTAATTTAGGCCTATCTTCCAAGCCAGATAAGTCAAAATGAAAGCTTCAGATGAATTCTTGGTCAACATGAAACTTGTAGAGCATCTCAGTAGATTTAATTTGAGTACTATAAGTCTTCAATAAGATTTGTAGAACTCAAGTTATGGTTCTTTCAAGTTATGGGTCATCAGAGGACACTGAAATTTATCTGTGAAAGTCACTTGACTTCCAAGCAACTTTTTCCATTCAAGGAGTTTTCAAATGGATTCTTGGCCAGCATAATAGTTGTATATCTTGATCTTAGATTTAATTTGAGTACTATAAGTCCTCAAGGGGATTTGTGGAACTCAAGTTATGGTCTTGGCAATCCAGGGGTATTTTGGGAAAGTTGAATTACAGGTCATTTTTCAACATAGGTTCAAATCTCCATCTTCCGATCTTCAAATGGAAAAATGTTCAACATGAGATGTGTTCAAAATGATGTTTTTAGGCTAGATAAGAGGTCATGAGAACTTGGGATGGCTTGCTTCACAAAGTCACCAAAATAGCCTAAAATAAGGGTATAATTTAAATGAACCAAGGTTGGAAATTAGGGTTTTTGATCTACACATCCAAACCAAGCCATATGACATACCAATTTGATTGTAAAATGCATTTTGAGAACATTGACATTGCCACAATTTTGAATTGAGGGTTATTTTTAGGACTTGCTTTGAAAATTGGTTACTTGAATCATAAGTAACAATGGCAAAACCACACTTCAAGGCAAATGCAAGGCTTTAGTGCATCCTAACACCTCCAAAATCTCATTTGGAGAGAATTTAAACTCATAAAAAAGTGAATTGCAAGCCAAATCATGAGTTGATATGTGCATAGCATGAGATGAGATTTCCATGGCATGAGAAGTTGATTTTCTCATTGGATCAATCTAGAACTTTCTAGGGTCTTCAAATACATTCTATATAAGATTCAGAAGAGGTTCAGAGCAAGAGTTGGAGAGAATTGAGGGATATTGGAGAGATTTCATTTTCACTTTTCCATTTGCAAATCAAATTCTGTTACACAGTTACAACCACTTTCAATCCCTTCTTTTGATCTCAGAAGCTTGCTCTAGCACTG
>CAWUDS030002118.1:0-39086 GCA_963859935.3 Lathyrus sativus
TACATGCAAGTAATTTTTAAAATAACTCAAATGATATGTTAAATAATTACTTTTATCTATAATGCAAAACTTTTTACATTAATAACATTCATATATATATATATATATATATATATATATATATATATATATATATATATATATATATATATATATATATATATATATATATATATATATATATATATAAATATACATTAATAACATTCATATATATAGGTTTATAAGTAATCTTACATGATAAGTTATATAGGTTTATAAGTATACTTATATAGATTTTGTAGATAATATGATAATAAATGATTCTCAATTTTCCTCTAATATAAATTAATACTTTACCACACTTACTATTACCTCTCAATCACCTACATCTTTTAACAAACAAACATAAACTACTTGAAAAAATCAAATAAATTTAAACAACCCTTTTGAAAAAGATGAAAAATTTCTCCAACAAAAAGTTATTGAAAAGTTTCTCATAATGTTCGTCTAATATATTTGATTTAATTATTTCCTAACTAATTGCATTTTATAAAACACATATATGCAAAAATTTCCTTCATGTTTTGCTAAAGAATTTGGAAACGAGATTGTACCATATGTGACTTTTGGGATCCAAAAGATAATGCGTTTGAGGTACAAGTCATAAACAAAACGGAGAGTTATATTTTAATGATGGTTCGATCGGGATTGAGAGATATTTACTACATAAAGTTTGGTGCTTGGGTTACCTTCAGATATATAGAGAAAGACCTTTTAACTATAATAGTTACAAGTAGGTTTGGCGAAAAAATTGAGTATCCTACCTCTATTAATCTAATGAAATGACGTTTGGTTCGAAAATATCTTGAAGTAAGCTCATCAAACATTATTTATTTTTTCGCTCCCCTTTTTGGTTATCTTGTACCAAAAGTGTTTACTTTTAATTTTACGAAAACTTTGACGTTCTCTGATGTCAATCTGAATCGTTAGTATCTTTTTTTTATAAAGTTATTTTTTTCTTTGTAATTTAATATATATTTTCGTGTTGTATCAATATGAGGTCAATCACTA
Source organism: Lathyrus sativus (assembly GCA_963859935.3). Lineage (NCBI taxonomy): Eukaryota > Viridiplantae > Streptophyta > Magnoliopsida > Fabales > Fabaceae > Lathyrus > Lathyrus sativus. The sequence continues at coordinate 1,054 of CAWUDS030002118.1, forward strand.
AAACATGTTGAAGTGTATATAACCTATTCAATTTTCTCATTGACAATTATATCTAAAATTATTTTAAAAATATATTTAAAAATATTAATAAGTGATGATGTAGGTGAAAATTTAAATATAACTAAAAATGTAATTTGTAAAGAAGTATTTTAGAATGTTAAATTATTTATATACAATTATATAAATTTTTTATGATATTTAAATTTTTTTTATTTAACTATTTTATATTATACTAATATAAATGTTATATATAATATTTTAAAATATTCGTGCATCGCAGACAAAATAATTGGCACCTCATTTCTTGAGGCATGTGCATAATTTTCAATTACCTTTAATTATTCATTTGAGTTTTTTCATAACAAAGCAATGGTTAGGCTCATCACAACCCATAACAAAATCTCTAAAACCTATTAAAATTTGGAACTAATGTAACCTAGTTATAATTATCGTTTGTTGTCATTAGATTAAAAAATTCAAATAAATATATTCAAATATTCAAATATGAAAAATAGTTTCAATCTGAAAGTCGGTTTGGTCCTAAATCTAAACGAAGGTCCCACACTTGGTCACCGGTCGGTGATTCAGCCCCAAAACATCGTATCAACCGTACACGTGTCATTACCAGATTAAACAGGAGGCTACCACCCCACTTTTTTTCCAAAATCGCTTTTCTTCCATTTCTCCTCGTGACTTATTTCCACAAACTAAGCTTACTATATATAACATGACTTAACCAACACAAGTATTAATAAACTAAGCTTAAATTGCTAATTATTATTACTATTAAATATAAATTATAATTCTAAGCTTGAAATTTTAGAGCACAATGCCGATTTCAAGAATTGCAATTGGAAGTCCTTCTGAGTTTGGCAAAGCAGATGCACTCAAGGCTGCATTAGCTGAGTTCATTTCAATGCTCATTTTTGTCTTTGCAGGGGAAGGCTCTGGCATGGCATATAGTAATAAGCATTTTTATTAATCTAACTCTTTTAAGATATGTTTGGTTTGGATTAATTAATTTGAGTAACATAATCACTTTTTTTGTTGACAGATAAGCTTACGGAGAATGGTGCAGCAACACCAGCTGGGTTGGTAGCTGCTTCACTGTCACATGCTTTTGCTCTTTTTGTGGCTGTTTCTGTTGGTGCTAATATCTCTGGTGGACATGTTAATCCTGCTGTTACTTTTGGTGCATTTGTTGGTGGACATATTACGCTTGTTAGAGGTCTTTTGTATTGGATTGCTCAGTTGCTTGGTTCTGTTGTTGCTTGCTTGCTCCTTAAGATTGCCACTGGTGGATTGGTAAGGAATATTACATATATTTCTTTCATTGGTTTCTTTTATATTTAATCATTACTAGCACCATTTGTTTCTTTCATTTAATCTTTTGTATGTGTATTGCAGGAAACGTCTGCATTTTCATTATCTTCCGGAGTAGGAGCAACAAATGCACTTGTGTTTGAGATTGTGATGACTTTTGGTTTGGTTTACACCGTGTATGCAACAGCAATAGATCCAAAGAATGGTAGTCTTGGAACAATTGCTCCAATCGCAATTGGTTTCATTGTTGGTGCCAACATTTTGGCCGGTGGGGCTTTTGATGGTGCTTCTATGAACCCAGCAGTTTCTTTTGGGCCGGCTGTTGTTAGCTGGACTTGGGCTAATCATTGGGTCTATTGGGCCGGCCCGTTGATTGGTTCCGCTATTGCTGCAGTTGTTTACGAGACTTTCTTCATCACCCCTGGTTCTTATGAACAGTTACCTGTTGCAGATTATTAAGTCCTAGAGTTGTAGATTGTTTGTTGTTTTCAAATGTTTTGATTTTCTGTTATATTTGTCATGTTCGGTAAGATTATTTTGCTAAGTAACGATCATCATGTCTTCTAAACTTCATGAAATTGTAGTAAGATTGTAATTTTGTTAAAGTTTCACAGTGTAATTTTTGACCAATTATGATGTATTAAAATGAATAGTAGTAAATAAACCAAAATCATCTCCATATGAATTTGTTTAATTCATTAGTGCAAGTTGTAAATGTAATTAGGAATAAAAACAATTAATCTTGAGTAATTTGAAGATAAATAAATAAATTCAAACTTTTTCAATATGAGTTTCGGGATTAAGTTGTAGATTAACTTTTGTTATAGGTTCGGGTGAAGAGAAATCTATTGCCATAAATTTCAATGAAAAAAGGACATTCAAACATTTAATGTTTAAATGAGTGACACGATTGTAAATATGAGCTTTTTAAATTAAAATAGTATGTAGCTCTAAAACGGAAAATTTATTAGACTTTTAAGAAAAAATTTCAATTAGAAGTCAAATCCACTTTTCTACTATATCTAACTCTTGCATTTTCTAATAACACACTCAATTTTGTTCATATATAAGTTCGAACTGTGTTATTATTCGTGCCGAAAGGTACTGATACTTGTTAAATATTGTTCTTATTAAAAATTGAATTCGGTATTTTCCGAACCCTCATTTTTTAACAGAAACTCGTTTACCACTCCAGTTCAATTGTTTGGTTAGTGTGAGTTATTATTCTATATAAATATTTTTTAGACTTAATATTTAATCAATGTGTTATTTTATAATATAAATTTTTTTACAACGTTCATTAACAAATACATCAAATCTAAAATACTAATAACAATATTTCTCTCACGTTTTATTATGAATTAATATGTCATTATTAGCCTGTTAAAATATATTATATAGGTTTAATGTATCTTGAACGAGTTTGGATTCAGCCATAAGTACAAAATGGACGAAATTACCATCACTGTAATACCTTGTATTCAATAAAATTCTCTAAATAATATTAGTTGAGATCATCTGAATTCTGCTGTACTCTGAAAATTTTCAGTTGGGATGATTAGAGTAACTTTTGAGTTCAGATTTACTTAATTAATATTATTTGGAATTGACCTTTTATTAATTAGAAATTTTGATAACACTACTAATGGGTCAATTGGTCTATTAGAACAAATATTTAATTGGTATTACTTAAGATATTTGTTTTACTATCTTTACCCAATTCTAACCACATAATATAACAGAGCATTTGAGTCCACATGTTTCTAATCTCATGCCTATCTCTCCACCACATATTCACTTCTATCAATCTTGTCTCAAGCCATGCTTATTTTGTATCACTCTCTCTCTTCTATGTACGAGACAACAATAACATAAGTAAGGAAAAAAATAGAACATAGAGAAAAAAAGAAGGAAAACAACTCGTGGAAAGGGAGAAAAAGAGGAAAAAATTGGATTCTTTCATCATCTCATCTCATCAGCTTTCTTCATCTTTCATCCTCATCAATCTCCTCTTCTTTTGTCAAGGTGGGTTCTAGTTAGAACTTTTAATTTTAGAAGTTAGAGTTTGATAAATCATAGAGTAAATAGAATGGGTAATCCTAATATGATGAAGTTTCTATCTTAATCATGAAAATCTTCATGAATAATAGTTTTATATGTTCTTCATATGCTTGTGTTGTACCCATATGGTTTAATGGTGTTGTTGTTAATGGAATAATGGAAATCATGAACTTGAGAAAGCAAGAATATACATATGGTATGTTGTTTTCTGGTTATATGTTAGTAGATTGAGTTGTTAGCATGAATACTATAAAATATGCAGGTTGTAAAGATCTTAGATATGCTTCATATCAGTAAAAAAACTGAGTTTCTGCAGAATTTAAATGTTACAGGCCGACCTCCACGCTGCAGTTTTGAAGCCTGTGGCATTCTGGCTACGCGTTGCCTCACAGGGCGACCTGAAAAGCCTCATAGGCCAACCTGAAATCCTATAGGCCGACCTATACTTTGTTTTTTTATAGGAAAATTGCATAATTCTCGTTTCTTATTATGTATTATGTTTTCCTAATCATTTGACATGATACACACACACACACACACACACACACACACACACACACACACACACACACACACACACACACACACACATATATACATTAATTAAAGGAAAATTGTGTGGAATAGAACTAAATGAGTTAACCTAATGACCTATTTTAGGTTAAGAATGTTAGAATTATGAATTGAATAACTCTAGAAAATAATATCCATTCATACGATACCTAGGTGTGTATCAAGGATGGGTAGTTGATATAGTTGAGAGTGGGATGCATTATATGGAATATGTGTATGCTTTGTGTTACATTGAGAACAAGGTGAATGTGTCACCTTACGATTATCGAATATAATCATGTGTGCGTTATGATCATGTAGTTGGAAACAATTCCTTGAGTTGTGCCATTCTAAGAGTGGAGGCTTATATAGAGAGCTCCTCTAGAATGTATGCACTAGTGCCTTGATAGGTTTGATTCTCGACACTACGCCAGAATTGACTTTTAGCAGCGCATAAAAAGACAGCGCTTTATAACAAAGCGCTGCTAAATAGTCAGTAAAAAAAAAAGAAAAAAAATTACATACCAAAGACAGCGCTTTTAAAAAAGCGCTGCTAAAGGGGGAGCCTAAGACAGCGCTTTTTAAAAAGCGCTGCTAAAAGGGGACCCTAAGAAAGCGCTTTTAAAAAGCGCTGCTAAAGGAGGACCTTTTGAAAGCGCTTTTTAAAAGCGCTGCTAAAGGGGGACCCTACGAGAGCGCTTTTTCTATAAAGCGCTGATATATGTCATTGCTAAGGCACCCTATGAAAGCGCTTTTTAAAGCGCTGCTAAAGACCTTTAAAAAGCGCTGCTAAAGGTATTAGTATAATAATTTTTATATACCCTCCAGAATTTTAAGAGAAACAGAAGTCGCGAGTTTCTTTTTTTCTTTCTTTCTCCTCTGCTCTGGCGAACGAACATTGCCCTATATACCCTCCAGAACCATTCCGTTGCCGTCGCCCTCCCTCCGACCGTTGTCGTCGCCGTCTTCCGTTCACCGTCCGTTTTCGAGTGCCTCCGTCCATTGCATTTCCAACATTGTTACGGTATGTGTAGTTTTACTATGGTTTTCTTTTTTATTGATCTTTTCACCATTGTTATATATTTCTTTGAACCTTGATATATGATATATGATAGATTTATTGGAAAATATTTGTTGTCGCTTTATTGGAAAATATTGGAAAATATATGATAGATTTATTGGAAAATATTTTTGTTGATGAAACTTTTGGTATTAAAATTGAAACAATCTGTTTGTAGAGAGAAGGAATGTGCTTCATGTTTTATATATATATATATGTTGTTATGGTTTTATATGTTGATGGTTTTATATGTTGATATGGTTTTATATGTTGATGGTTTTATATGTTGATGGATTATCTAGTATTTTTAATATGATATATTTTGGTGGATTATCTAGTATTTTTGTTTTGTAAATTATTAATATGATTTTAATAAAATTTATATTTTGTCTGTTATAGGGGTTACCTGTGAAGAGCAAGGTTGTGATCGTTTCCAAGCATCCTACTGTATAGCTTTCTTAGAAGTTAGTGATTTCTTTACAGGTATTATCTGTTTTTGCTTAGACTACTCAATTATTATGGATAAAAATTGGATGTCTGTTAATCGATTGTCAAAAGAGTACGAGAATGGGGTATCGAACTTCGTTAAGTTTGCTGTTGAACACGCCAAAGACCCCAGTAGGATCACATGTCCTTGCTTAGGTTGCTGTTATGGGCGTCGAATTGACGCGGTTCAGTTGGAATCTCATTTAATGAGACATGGAATTGATCGAAGTTACACATGTTGGACATTACACGGTGAGATAAGTAACGAGAATGTTGAACCCCAGAACAATACGACCTCTACTTCAAAGGACAATGCTAGGGATACATACGATTGTGATCGAGTCGAAGATATTGCAGAAGCACTTGAAGAAGATCTTCAAGATTGTCCAAAGATGTTTGAGAGGTTGGTAAGCGATGCAGAGAAGCCGTTGTATAAAGGTTGCACTACTTTCACAAGATTGTCTGCGGTATTAAAGTTGTACAACTTAAAGGCGGGTAATGGATGGTCGGATAAAAGTTTCACAGAGTTGTTAGCCCTACTTCAAGAGATGCTTCCGGAGGATAATGTTCTTCCCAATCAAACCTATGAAGCTAAAAAAATGTTATGCTCTATTGGTATGAGCTATGATAAGATACATGCTTGTCCAAATGATTGCATTTTGTTTCGAAATGAGTATGCATCATTAAACGAGTGTCCTAAATGCGGTGTATCTCGGTATAAGAAAAAGTTGTCACCAACAAAAGTCTTATGGTATTTTCCTATAATTCCGAGATTCAGACGCATGTTTCGTAGTGAAACAGATGCGAAACACCTTACTTGGCATACAGATGATAGAATTATAGATGGGAAGTATCGACATCCGGCAGATTCACCACAGTGGATGAATATTGATAATGATTATCCTGATTTTGGAGAAGAAGCTAGAAACCTTCGCTTGGCATTATCGACTGATGGAATGAATCCGCACGGTCTGCAAAGTATCTCCCATTCCACCTGGCCTGTAATTCTTATGATTTATAACCTACCTCCATGGCTATGTATGAAGCGTAAGTACATGATGTTATCTATGTTAATTTCTGGCCCTAAACAACCAGGAAACGACATAGACGTATACCTGACACCTTTAATCGAAGACTTAAAAAGTTTGTGGGAGAACGGTGTGGAGGTTTATGATGGATATAAGAAAGAAAGTTTTAATTTGAGGGCCATGTTGTTTGGCATAATTAATGATTTCCCAGCATACGGAAATCTATCGGGGTATAGCATTAAAGGTCAATGTGCGTGTCCTATCTGTGAAGAAAAGACAGATTGGACGCGGTTGGAATTTGGTCAAAAGAATGTCTTTCTTGGTCATCGTAGATTCTTAAGTTCTAATCATCAGTACCGTGGGTGGAGACAAGAATTCAATGGAAATTCAGAACAACGTAGAGCACCACCTACATTAACCGGCGATCAAATTTTTGCAAAGGTGAAAGATGTGAGTACTCAGTTTGGCAAGCCTTTTGCTCATACGCTTACCACGCGTGGGTGGAAGAAGAGGTCAATTTTGTTTGAGTTGCCGTATTGGAATTCGTTGTATGTACGACATTTTCTTGATGTTATGCATATTGAAAAAAATGTATTTGAAAGTGTTATTGGTACGTTACTCAATATACAAGGAAAGTCTAAGGATGGCCTTAAAGCAAGAAAAGACTTGGTAGCAATGGGAATAAGAAATGAATTAGGACCCCAGAAGAAAGGAAATCGCACTTATCTACCACCTGCTGCATATACTTTGTGTAGAAAGGAGAAAAAGATAATGTGTAAGTTTCTGAGTGAAGTTAAAGTTCCAGAAGGATACTCTTCAGATATTAGAAGACTTGTTTCTATGAAAGACCTAAAGTTAAAGAGTTTAAAGACACATGATTGCCATGTTCTTATGGAACACTTTCTACCAATAGGTATACGTTCTATTTTGCCAGAAAAAGTGAGAGGCGCAATAACAAAATTGTGTTTCTTTTTCAGATCTATTTGTAGTAAGGTGATCGATCCTGCGATCTTACCAACATTGCAAAAAGATATAATTATTACTTTGTGTGAGCTTGAAATGTATTTTCCTCCGTCATTCTTTGACATAATGGTACATCTAGTTGTGCATCTTGTGAAAGAGACACAACTGTGTGGACCTGCATATATGAGATGGATGTATCCAGTTGAACGTTCTATGAAAATATTGAAAGGGTATGTGAAAAACCAAAGTCGACCAGAGGGATGTATTGTTGAACGATACATTGTTGAAGAAGCTATTGAGTTTTGTACTGAATATTTGTCCAACGTTCAATCCATTGGCCTCCCAAAATCTGATGTTGTTGAAAAAGTAGTAGGTAAACAGTTAATTGGAAATAAAGTTGTGACAGTTTCAAGGGATGAACGGGGGCAAGTGCATTTATATGTTCTGCACAATGACATTGAGGTTGAGCAATACGTTAAATTGCACAAGGACGTTCTCCGAGGTTTAAATCTGAATAGAAATGAAAATTGGATAGTACGTGAGCACAATCGAAGTTTTATAACATGGTTCAAAGAGCATATTTATTCAAAGTTTTATTCTGATCCCGCTTCAATAACAGAAAGGTTGAGATGTTTAGCATATGGTCCAACTTTGCATGTGTTTTCTTATAGCGCATACGCAATTAATGGATACGCATTTTATACCAAGGAGCAAGATGATAAAAGTACAATGCAAAATAGTGGTGTCACTGTGCTTGCCGAATCAATGCACATTTCCTCGTATTTTGGGGTAATCAAGCGCATTTGGGTGTTTGATTATGAGAAGTTTCAGATTCCTATCTTTGGATGCAAGTGGGTTGAAAGTAATAGTGGCATACGTATGGATAAGTCAGGTTTTTTGCAAGTGGATCTTAATAAGGTGGGGTACAAAGATGAGCCTTTTATTCTAGCCACGCAAGCTAAACAAGTGTTCTATGTCACTGATCCAAAAAGTACGAAATGGTTTATAGTTCTTTTTTCCAACAAAGTAATCAACGATAACATTGGAGAAAAGGGGGAGGTTGATGTTGAGAATGAATCTTATGTTAGGGATGATCCAGATGAGAATATTATAGCAGACGAATCATATATTAGAAATGATCATAGCGAGGGAATTTGGATCAATCCATCCATCCGTGTTGTTAAGAGACAAGTATAGCACCTTCGAACTAAGAAAAGAAAAAGATGTTAAAGGTACTTGTAAAATTACATATTGTCTCATTCAATAAAATAACATATTATTTCTTATTTATACGTTTCTTATGTGTATATATATATATTTCTTATTTACATATTTGAATGTCATTCATTTGATACTTTAGTTTTCCTGAATTACAGGTATATTATGGCCAGCAATGAAGATTGGAAGAAATTAAAGTAGAATTGTATAATTTGTGATGTTGAATTTCGAGTTGAGAATTGTATATAATTTGTGATGTTGAATTGTGAAGCTTTTGAATTATATATATTAAAGTGGAATTGTATATAATTTGTGATGTTGAATTGTGCATATAATGCCAAAGTGTTGAATTGTGCACATAATGCCAAAGTGTTGAATTGTGTATATAAAGCCAAAGTGCTGAAATAAAGGGCTAAATTATATAAGCAGGTATTGTAATATAAGCAGGTTTATTGAAAAATATATAAAAAATGTCATTAATCAGGAAATTTTTTTTTCTCAAAACGTGCACATTAGACAACGCTTTTATGTATAAGCGCTGCTAAAGGGGACAGAGAAACTGCTAAAAAAGCGCTGCTATAGGTGGGGAAAGAGGGGTCTAAGACAGCGCTTTCATAAAGCGCTGCTATAGGGGGGGGGGGGGGTCTAAGACAGCGCTTTAATAAAGCGCTGCTAAAGAGGGGGAGGGGGGGGGGAGATTAGGCAGCGCTTTAAAAAGCGCTGCTAAAGGGGTAAAAAAGCGCTGCTAAAGGTGATGTCTTTAGCAGCGCTTTTTCCACAAAAAAAGCGCTGCCTTTACCTTTAGCAGCGCCACTTTAGGCACCGCTTTAAAGCACTGCTAAAGGTCAAAAAAAGCGCTGCTAAAGGTCTGTTTTGGCATAGTGCGATGTACGAATGGAGCTTATGGGTAAAGAGACTTGTGATGGGGTACAACCCATGAGAAGTGACGATTCATGTGGACTATGTTTCCCTTAGATTTGAATCCATTTTGTATGTCAAGGTTTGCAAGGATCCATGACCCGCGCCTGACTCTTAGACGTAGAATAGAACGAGAAAAGGGGATTCCTTGATGAGGTTTCTGATTTGTGATAGTCTGAGTTGTTGGACTCAAGTAACATGTTTCCATATAAAGTGAGGTTGTTAGATCAAGTTTTTCCCCTTCCCTTTTTGGGCTGAGTTAGGACTAGGTAGAACCTTGTAAAACCGAGAGGGCGCATAAGATAGGGATGTAACGCCCCGATTCTGAATTTCCCATTTTTGTTGAGTCTTTTAATTTATTTTGATTGATTATTCTTTTAATTGTGGAATTTGAACATTAATATGTTATGTGTGCTTATTATGTTATTTTATTATTCATAGAGTTTTTGGGGATTAACTAGAGGGTATTTTAGATAATCCTTAATTAGTAGATATTTGAGAGAAATAGAATAGAAAGAGTATAAGTGGAAATAGAGAGAAAAGGAAAGAGATAGAAAGGAAAGAAGAAGAAAAGAGTAGAGGAGGAAGAGAAGAAAACCTAGAATTATCAAGAATCAAACTTCTAAGCTTCGATTAATCGGGTAAGGGTGTGAAACTTTATTATTCTTTCGATGTGTATGATTATGTATGTTTCTATTGGTTTGCTTTTGGATTGGGGAGAGTTTTGCTCATTTTCCATTTTTAGGTTGAATTTGATTTAATCAGCAGAAACCGAGTTTTAACGGTTAAAAATGAGAATAAGTGGTAAAGTTTAGTCGAGGAATGCTGAACTAAGGATGCTAGAACGAGTTGGGATTGAATCAGGTAGATTTCGATGAGTTTCGAAGTTTTGGACAGTGGGAATTTCTGAGTTCGCAGACCCTCGCTAGCTTGTTCGCTAGGCGAGCCGGCCGCGAGCGTTCGCTGTGGCGAGCCAGTGTGGGTTTTAAGGACTAAGTTCCTTTGTGGTGATTTACCCTTTGTTGCATATCTTTATGAGCAGGTGTTGTATGTGTTTTGAATTTCCTGGATAATGTGACGTGTCTCTTTTATACCATGTGTTAATTTATACTCTGATGGAAAATTTTATTATGTGCCTAAATGATTTAATTGTTTATTTGGGGTTATAGAAAGGGGGTGTTACATTAAGTGGTATCAGAGCCAGTGTTGAGTCAGTTGTGTCTGTCTTGTTGTTGTGTTGGTTGAACGGTTGTTTAACCTTGTTGTTATTTTTGGGAATTATCAGAATATGGCTGGTCGTAATGACAATGCTATGGCTACGGCGTTGGAGGCTATGGCTAGGGCGGTGCAAGGTGCACCGAATACGAACGCTAATGATGAGTTTAGAAAGAATCAGCCGCCAGTATTCAAGGGGAGGTTTGATCCGGACGGTACTCATATCTGGTTGAAGGAGGTTGAGAGAATCTTTAGAGTTATAGGGTGTGCTGAAGGAAACAAGGTGAGACTTGGAACTCACATGTTGAGAGAAGAGGCCGACGACTGATGGGTCGGTATGAGACAAGTTCTTGAGGTAGATGACGAAGAAATAACCTGGGATTTATTTTGCACCGAATTCTTGAGAAAGTATTATCCTAAGAGTGTAAAAGGGAAAAAGGAAATGGAATTTCTTGAGCTGAAGCAAGGCAATATGTCCGTGGTGGACTACACAGCTAAGTTTGTGGAATTAGTTCAGTTGCATCCTCATTATGCGGCGGTTACGACAGAGTTCTCTAAGTGCATTAAGTATGAGAATGACTTGCGTCCTGAGATAAAGCAAGCGGTGGGATACCAAAGAATACGAAGATTTTCGGACTTGACCGAATGTTGTAGGATTTTTGAAGAGGACAGTAGGGCTCGATCTACTCATTATAAGAGTTTGAGTGAGAAGAAAGGCAAGCAACAAGTAAGGAGTGGACCTTATGTGACGCCTGTTGATAAGGGCAAGTATAAGGGGAACTTTGATAGGAGACTCGGAGGAGGAAGTTCTGGTGCGGTCAAATGTTACAAGTGTGGCGTGATGGGCCACAGATCTTTTGAATGTGGGAAGTCTGTGGAGAAGTGTGCTAATTGTGGAAGTCTTGGACATGCCACTTCTGGTTGTAGAAGGAATGTGGTAAAGTGTTTTAATTGTGGGAAAGTTGGTCATATTAGCACCAAGTGTACCAAACCAAAGCAAGCTCAGTCGGATGGAAAAGTATTTGCATTAGCAGGTTCAGACACTACTAATGCGGATCGCTTGATTAAAGGTACATGCTTTATTAATAATATGCCTTTAGTTGCTATTATTGATACTGGAGCGACTCATTCATTCATTTCTCTTGAGTGTGCTAAGGGTTTGGGTTTGTGCATGGTTTCTTTGAGTGGAGACATGGTTATTGAGACTCCCGCTTCGGGGTTGGTAACTACTTCTTTGGTGTGTGTAAGTTGTTCTTTGACCATGTATGGTAAAGACTTCATTATGGATTTGGTGTGTTTGCCATTGGAAGGTTTAGACGTGATCTTGGGTATGAACTGGTTGCAATTTAATAGAGTTCATTTAGATTGCTATCACAAGTTAGTAAGGTTTCCTTCTTTGGAAGATGATAAAGGTGAGAGTTTTCTATCCACTAAAGAGTTGAAGAAGCTTTTAGCGGACGAAGCTCAGTTGTTCGACTTGTTTGCATCATTGTCTGTGGAGAGCGAAGTTGAGCTTGATGTGTTTCCAGTGGTATGTGATTTTCCAGAAGTATTTCCGGAGGAGATTATGGATGTACCGCCGGAAAGAGAAGTTGAATTTTCTATTGATCTAGTTCCCGGTACTAGATCGATTTCGATGGCACCGTATCGTATGTCAGCATCAGAGTTGGTAGAACTGAAGGAGCAGTTGAATGATTTGTTGAACAAGAGATTTGTCAGACCAAGTGTTTCTCCTTAGGGTGCGCCGGTATTGTTGGTAAAGAAGAAGGAGGGGAGTATGCGGTTATGCATTGATTATCAGCAGTTGAATAAGGTGACAATTAAGAATAAGTATATGCTTCCAAGAATCGATGATTTGATGGACCAATTAGTTGGAGCGCGTGTTTTTAGCAAGATTGATTTGAGATCAGGTTATCACCAGATTCGGGTTAAGGAGGAGGATATTCTAAAGACGGCTTTTAGGACACGGTATGATCATTACGAATATTCTGTAATGCCATTCGGAGTTTCTAATACGCCAGGTGTGTTTATGGAATACATGAATCATATTTTTCATGAGCAGTTGGATCATTTTGTGGTTGTGTTCATCGACGACATTTTGATTTACTCTAAGTCTCAAGAGGAGCATGAAGAGCATTCGAGGATTGTGTTACAGATTTTGAAGGAGAAGAAATTGTATGCTAAGTTGTTAAAGTGTGAATTTTGGTTGTCGGAAGTGAGTTTTCTCAGGCATATTATTTCTGGTAGTGGTATTAGTCTGGATCCATCCAAGATTGATGCGGTAATGCAATGGGAAACTCCTAAATCGATTACGGAGATTCGAAGCTTATTAGGCTTGGCAGGCTATTATCAGAGGTTTATTGAGGGATTTTTGAAGTTGGCACTTCCGTTAATGCAATTGACTTGTAAAGGAAAGGCTTTCATTTGGGATGCTGGTAGTGAGGAGAGTTTCATTGAATTAAAGAGAAGATTGACAACAGCGTCAGTCTTGATTTTGCCGAATCCTACAGAATCTTTTGTGGCTTACTGTGATGCTTCCTTGTCAGGTTTGGGTGGTGTGTTGATGCAAGAGGGAAAATTTGTGGCTTATGCTTCGAGACAGTTGAGAGTGCATGAGAAGAATTACCCTACACATGATTTGGAATTAGCCGCCGCGGTGTTTGTTTTGAAAATTTGGAGGCATTATATTTATGGTGCAAGATTTGAAGTTTTTAGTGATCACAAGAGTTTGAGGTATTTATTTGATCAAAAGGAATTGAATATGAGGCAAAGGAGGTGGTTAGAGCTTTTGAAAGACTATGACTTTGGTGGCCGATGCCTTAAGTCGAAAGTCATTGCACATGTCTACATTGATGATGAAAGAATGGGAACTTTTGGAGAACTTTAGAGATTTGAGTTTGGTTTGTGAAATGACGCCGAGAAGTGTGAGACTTGGTATGCTCCGTATTACGAATAATTTTCTTGCTACCGTATGTGAAAGGCAAAAGTTGGACTTGAAGTTTGTTGACTTGATGACGAGTGAGAATGAGGATTTCAAAGTTGATGATTTTGGATTTTTAAGATTTCGTGGTCGTAATTGTATTCCCGATGATGCGGAGTTGAAAAGGATGATATTGGAGGAAGGACACCGAAGTAACTTGAGTATTCATCCGGGAGCGAATAAGATGTATCAAGATTTGAAGAAAATCTTTTGGTGGTCCGGATTGAAGAGAGATGTAGCTCAGTTTGTGTATACGTGTTTGACTTGTCAGAAGTCTAAAGTAGAACATCAGAAGCCTAGTGGATTATGACACCGTTGGATATTCCATAGTGTAAATGGGATAGTATATCGATGGATTTTATTACGGGATTGCCGAATACGCAAAGAGGTCATAATGCTATTTGGGTGATTGTTGATAGGCTTACTAAATCTGCTCATTTCATTCCGATTGATATTAGTTATCCTTTGGAGAAGTTAGCCGAGATTTATGTTCGTGTGGTTGTGAAGTTGCATGGAGTTCCTAAGAGTATTGTATCGGACAGAGATCCTAGATTTACTTCAAGGTTTTGGGAGAGTTTGCAAAAGGCTTTGGGTTCTAAGCTGAGATTGAGTTCGGCTTATCATCCACAAACAGATGGTCAAACCGAGAGGACGATTCAGTCGTTGGAGGATTTGTTGCGTGCTTGTGTACTAGAGCAAGGTGGTGCTTGGGATAGTTATTTAGCGTTGATTGAGTTCACCTACAATAACAGTTTTCACTCAAGTATTGGTATGGCACCATTTGAGTCTTTGTATGGTTGGAGATGTCGTACACCTTTGTGTTGGCATGAAACTGGTGAGAAGTCGGTTGTTGGGCCGGAGATGGTACAACAAATGACGGAGAAGGTGAAGTTTATTCGGGAAAAGATGAAAGCTTCTCAGAGTAGGCAAAAGAGTTATCATGACAAGAGAAGGAAAGATCTTGAGTTTCAAGAAGGCGACCATGTGTTTTTGAGAGTTACACCGGTTACGGGTGTGGGTCGTGCCTTGAAGTCGAAGAAGTTGACTTCTCGTTTTATTGGTCCGTATCAGATTATTGCACGAGTGAGTGATGTGGCGTATCGTGTGGTGTTGCCTCCGAATCTTTTGAATTTGCATGATGTGTTACATGTTTCGCAACTTCGGAAGTATGTTCCGGATCCGTCACATGTTATTCCTATGGACGAGGTCGAAGTAAGAGATAACCTTACGGTTGAAGTTTCACTGATTAGGATTTTGGATCGTGAAATTAAGAGGCTAAGGGGCAAGGATATTGCGCTTGTGAAAGTATCATGGGGAGGTGCTGCAGAAGGCAACATGACTTGGGAATTGGAGAATAAGATGCGGAAGTCGCATCCGGAATTGTTTGGATCAGGTAATATTTTCGAGGACGAAAATTCCTAAAGTGGGGGAGAGTTATAATGCCCCGATTCTGAATTTCCCATTTTTGTTGAGTCTTTTAATTTATTTTGATTGATTATTCTTTTAATTGTGGAATTTGAACATTAACATGTTATGTGTGTGTCGCTACTGCGAAAATCGGCGCCGGCTGACAGAAGAGTCGCCATCGTGCGTTATTTATCCCAACGGAGGGAAAGGAAACGCTCGAAGTAAACCTCGCAAAAAACGGGAAAGGTATGGTCATCGCAACCAAAACCTGGGTTCGGGAGTCGGTTACGCAAGGGGAAGGTATTAACACCCCTCACGTCCGTCGTACTCAACGGGATCCACGCTTGCTTGGGTTGTCTAAAGGATGCAAAAATAACCTATCTACGGCTGCTAAATCTAAACGGAAGGGAATTGACTCGATAGAGCGTCGCACTCTATGCCTACGTATTCTCAAGAGAGAAAGTCAGAGTCAACGTAGTTTGGGAAACTACGGGGGATTGGCTCGCCAAGACTTCGCATCTTGTGCCTACGTACTTTCACATAGCATGGAAGATCAGAGCTTTCGTAGTTCAGGCTAACTACGGCTAAGCAGGGTGTTCTCACACACAGGAAGTGAGAGATTCAGCTGGTTTTAAAGGTACGGGAACCTATGGGAAAAACTACGGTCTGGTCTCAAATGCACTCGGGCAAGAGAAAAAGATAACATCAGTCGTCAACGGGGAAGTCTCGATCGCACAGCAGCGAGAGAACAAAAGGTTAGTTGTTAGTGTGCTCGCTAGGATATCGCATCCTATGCCTACATATTCTCGTCTGGTACGAGAAATCAGAGCAGCTGTAGTTCGGCTACTTTCGGGACCACAGCTCAAATCTCGTTTTATTAACATTCTGAAAAATGATTACAATGATTGAATACGGGAAATAAACTCCTAGGAAATACTATCCTATCCATCTATCATGGAAAATTAATGGAAAATAGTCCCCTAACAAGTGGACTTCTAAACCTACCTCTAAAAGGTAAAATAAACTCCTATGAAGAAAATATATCCTAAAAAGAACATACTAAAATCTACACTCTTATTTTTTCCATATTTCTTTTCTCTTTTTCTATATTCTTTTTCATTTCTTTTCTCAATATTCTTTTCTTAAATCTTTTTTTTTCTTTTTTCAAATATTCTTTTCCCATTTCTTTTTTCAATATCCTTTTTTTTCATTTCTTTTTTCAATATTCTTTTTTTCCATTTCTTTTTTCAATATTCTTTTTTTTCCATTTCTTTTTCCATATAAAAAACCTAAACAAATGAATATAAGAGAAAAATAAAAGAAATACAAAGGGGGTACACTGAGTACAGGGGAGTATACAAGTAAAAATAAACAAAATAGGGCCCAGCCCACAAAAACTTCAGCTGAAGCAAACCAAAAAAATGGCAGCAGAATTCGTTGGGCCCTGAGCCCAAGATCCAGTAAGGGCAAAAACGGAGGGAGGTGTAAGACAGAGAAACCCTGCCATTGGGCTTTCAGGCCCAAGTGAACCTAGTCCAACTTCCTTCTAAAAAAAACCTAGGTTTCCTCAGACTCTCAGATTCACTGTTCATGCACCGTAAACCCTCACTCAATCTCCCCTCTCATCTTCCATGTTTCTCTCTCTCAAATTCCATCTCCTTCTCCGTTTGTTTCAACCCATCGCTAACCATCCACCAAAAACAAGCCACCAGCCATATTCTTCTGACCCTAATCTTCCACCAAAGACGTTACTGAAAGAAGAAAAATGAAAACGAAGATGAAGAGCAGCGAACTCATCGTGAAGATCTTGGAGAGGTTCGATGAACACGTCGAAAGCTGGACGAAGGAGGGTTGAAGATCGTTGAGGGAGATCTCTGAAAGAGGTCAATAGTTCTTGAAGTGTTTCTTGACGAAGGCGATCTTGGAGATCTTGACGAACACGATGGATGAGGATTTCTAGACGAGGATCTTGGATCTTGGATGAACGCTCGTGATGAATCTGTTGAATAAATCTTGAAGGGCGATGAACACTGACGAACGTGTTGTTGGATGTTCTTGAAAAACGGTTACGGATGAATTTTGGATGGAGATCTGAGAAGAATTCTCGATGAACACATGGAGTGTTCTTGGAGGATCTTGTTGAAGATCAGGCAAAAATTGGTTGAAGCACATTCTTGATGCTGGAAATTGCTCGAAGGTGATTGAAGATGCGGAGAACACGGACGAGTGTTCTTGATTCTGGGCGTTTTTCTAGAGGATCTAGACCGGAGAAGATGGCTGTTCTTGTGAAGATTGTTGAAAGATGATGATGATGAAGATCGAACGAGGGTTGATGATGATCGGAGAAGATTATTGGCGTGATTTCTGGTGTTTTTTGTTATCCGATGAACTATTACGGCGGCCGGAGTTAGCTGGGAGTGGCCGGAAGTCGTTGGTTGCGGTGGTTGCATGGCCGGCGGCCATGCAACCGTTGGAGCTCAGGCGAGGCCACGTGGCATGACGGGAAGGCGCATGGAAGCCAAGTGGCCTGAGGGTGGAGATAGTGGAATACGCGTGTGTGATTCTGAGAGTGTGGGAAATTGTGATGTGGCAGTGAGAGAGAGAGAATGGGAAGCTACGTGTGAGTTCTGAGTGTGAAGTGGGAAAAATGAAGTGGCCTCCCCAAACGTGAACGCGTGGCAATGCTTTATATGGACACTTGGCAGGACCATGGATGACTGGGCCTCCAACACTTCTGGGCCCACGAAAAAAAATGCATAATTGGACTGAATGAAAGGCTGATGAATTAAAACTGACTGAATTAAAATGGGATTAGCGGACTAATTAAGACCAAATTAATGAATTGAATGCTAGTTAATGCACTAAACAGAAATTAAAATCGATTAAGAAACTACTAATTAAAATCTATTCTAATTATCCCACTTAAACCTAATCAAACAATACTAATTAAACCTAATACAAACTAGAAATTAAATCTAAAATAACCCTAACGAGTTCTACCAATTAACATTCTAAAAACCTTTAATACCTATTAAATTTCTAAAACCTATTATACTCTAAACACAATATATTCTAAAAACACTAATTAAAATCTATTAGCCTATTTACTATTTATTTAAAATCTAGAAAAATGTCTAATAAAATCCAGAAAATCCTAATAATTCCCAAAGGAACAAAAACAGCACAGAACGACAAATAGGACCACGAGAGCGCACCGGAACGACCGGTAAAAATCAATGGACACCGAAATACCCCGAAAAACAACAACGCAAGCTGAAAACACTGGGAAGAGCACAGCTTCCCGAAAATACGATTCTACTTATCTGAACTTGCTAAAAACACCTGGGACGCGAGACGAGGGCTGTGATCCCGGTAAAATCCATATGAACGAAAAAATGCACTGTATGCGGTATGTGGATGCGAATGCGGTCATGCGTCGAAACATGGACCAAATACGGGACCCGGTTGGTCAAATTTTAGGGTGCAACAGTGTGCTTATTATGTTATTTTATTATTCGGAGAGTTTTGGGGGATTAATTAGAGGGTGTTTTAGATAATCCTTAATTAATAGATATATGAGAGAAATAGAATAGAAAGAGTATAAGTGGAAATAGAGAGAAAAGAAAAGAGATAGAAAGAAATAGAAAGGAAAGAAGAAGAAAAGAGAAGAGGAGGAAGAGGAGAAAACCTAGAGTCATCAAGAATCAAACTTCTAAGCTTCGATTAATCGGGTAAGGGTGTGAAACTTTATTATTCTTTCAATGTGTATGATTATGTATGTTTTTATTGGTTTGCTTTTGGATTGGCGAGAGTTTTTCTCATTTTCCATTTTAGGTTGAATTTGATTTAATCAACAGAAATCGAGTTTTAACGGTTAAAAATGAGAATAAGTGGTAAAGTTTAATCGAGGAATGTTGGACTAAGGCTGCTAGAACGAGTTGGGATTGAATCGGGTAGATTTCGATGAGTTTCGGAGTTTTGGACAGTGGGAATTTCTGAGTTCGCAGACCCTCGCTAGCTTGTTCGCTAGGCGAGTAGGTCGCGAGCGTTCGCTGGGTAATCGCTGTGGCGAGCCAGTAGCGAACGGTCCCAGGCTTGGGCAGAATGGTTTTGGTATTCTTCGCTGGTAGCGAAGGAGGGTGGCGAGCATTCGCTAGGCCTTCGTTGAGCGAGTGAGGTAGCGAATCAAGTCAGTGGCTTCTGTTTGCCTTCGCTAGCTTGTTCGCTAGACGAACAAGTAGCGAGCACTCGCTAGGAGCTCGCTAGGCGAGCAGGGTAGCGACCGTAGTAGGATGTTATTTTCTTGTGTTTTCACTTCCATGTCGATTATTCGATTTAAGTATGATTAATCCTTTCTTATTATGCATAGTTGTATATTGTGATATGAAATGATGTGGGTAGCCGTATGGTGTGAATCCTAGATTGCGAATCGTGGGGTGTGAAATGTGGCCGTTTGGCAATTTTGTGCATTTGTTTAAATTGAATGAAAATGCATGATGAGATTGATGTGAATGTGCATAATTGTATGTATTTGTGTGATGTGAAGAATGCATGAGTATGTTTGTGAACGTGTATGCATTTCAAGAGCGTATGGGGTCGTTTTGCATGTGAAGCATCATGATTGCATTCTTGTGTGTCTGATCCCGCGTAGGATCTGCAGAAACCTCGTGTGCCCTTGTGGGGTATGAGTGATGGTTTATCTTTGATCCCTAGGAGGATCTGCAGAAACGATCGTGTGCCCTTGTGGGGTGTGAGCGATAGTTTATATTGATTTCGTGGAGAATCTGCAAAATGATTGTGTGCCCTTGTGGGGTGTGAGCAATCGAATTGTGTGCCCATGTGGGGTGTGAGCAATCCTAAAACATCGTGTGCCCATATAGGGTGCGAGCGATGGGTGAACATCGTAGGCCCGACGGGGAGTTACTTCGGTAACGAGCGATGGTTCCATTTGGTTCTCAATTGAACCTGCTGAATGAGTCGGTACCGCATTTGCATCTGCATAGAGTCGTGAGTCGGTCTATATGAGTGCATTATCATCTTCATATGATGTATTGGTGTAATGAACATAATTGTGTATGTTTATGTGAAGTGTTGAACTAAACATAATTGTATATGCTTAGTGGTGAATGTTTGCATGGTGGATATGCTTGGTGATTATATATATGTTGCAATGTATATATGATTGAATTGTGACGTATTGCGGTGAGAAATGTGTTATGTGTATTATGTGTTGGTGTATATAGATATATATATTATATGCATTGTTTGTTATGATAATGTTTCTCACCCTTCTGCCGTTTTATGATGCTCTATGAGGCATTGCAGAGTAGGTTGCTGGAGGTCTTTTGTGAAGCGTGGCTTCGTTCTTTTTGGTCGGTTGGCTCTGATATGTAGCACCAGGTAGTTAGGAATTCTTTTGGTTCTTTTGTGATACATCTTTGTATGTATCTGCTGGGAATGTTTTGTAAACCTGACTTATGACTTGAATTAAACTGTTGATGTATACAATGTTGATATGAATGAAGTGATTCAATATTTAGATGTTTCCGCTTTTATTCTAAATATTGATGTGTGGGTTTTAAGGACTAAGTTCCTTTGTGGTGATTTACCCTTTGTTGCATATCTTTATGAGCAGGTGTTGTATGTGTTTTGAATTTCTTGGATAATGTGACGTGCCTCTTTTATACCATGTGTTAATTTATACTCTGATGGAAAATTTTATTATGTGCCTAAATGATTTAATTGTTTATTTGGGGGTATAGAAAGGAGGTGTTACAAGGGAACCCACTGAGATTATTATCTCACCCCATGTTGTTGCTTATATTTCAGGTGGTTCAAGTTCCATGAAGGCTAAGAATAAGGTTGTTTGATGTCCTTGTCTTTGCTTTTTGGATGGCATTATTTTCGCTGTGATGACTCTTTTTTGATCTAGTTCTTAGCCTTTTGGAGCATCTTGTGTATATTATGCCATGTTTATTAGTTTTGTTTGTTTTGACATGTAATCTATACAATGTGCTACCAGGAACTTATTGTATTTCAGTACCAAATTTGCAAACATGTATAATATGTATCTTCTATACATATGTATTTATATATGGGCGTTATAATCATCACTGACTTCGTTGTCTCGAAACAGCTTACAATCTTGGAGTCTTTGAGGAAAACTTATTTGCCTTGTTGATCTTCTAACATCTCATTCATTTCGGGCTTCGACTAAGGGATGTTATGCACTTCCCATTTCAACAGAACTTAAAATTTCAAAGTTGTAATTGATTGCAACTTTATGGTAACCGGTTAACGAGTGCATGTAAATTTTTAATGTCTGTTGGTAACCGGTTACACCTTGCTCCACTTGCTTTAATTCATCGACCAAAACGTCCTGATTGATCATGATCATCCTATTTGTAGCATCAAATAGTTTCTAACCATTGGTAGAGTGATATCCTTCAAGTATTATCACTTTGACCATATCATCCAACTTCTTTCTACATTATCCCAAAACATGTCAGTATGCAAGGAAACCAAAAACTCTCAAATGGTTCAGATACATCATCCTTTCTCTCGATTAGGTATGTCCACGGCTTTCTACTATGACCATCGATAAATGTGACAAAGTACCTATTGCCACCAATAGAACCTACTTGTATCGGTCCACACATATTCGAAGGTGATTCTTGGTTCTATGGTATGCATCCTTGTTGAATTAACCCTTATGTTTCTTTGCTTGCAAACATTCTTCACAAATTTTAGCCAGTATGTTGATCGATGGTAGCCCCTTTACCATTCCGTTCGTTTGCAAGTCTTTGAGAGCCTTAAGGTTGAGATGACCAAGATGATAGTGCTATATCTACTCTTCTTGACTTGCTGAAGTAGAAAGCCTTCAACTCAACCTTGAAGGTTCTATTGGCAGCCATAAGTTTTTAAGGACCAAATCTCCCTTTGCATCCATAACGCACAACCCTTTGTTTTCCATGTGAATCTTGTAACCCTTATGAAGCAATTGGCCAATACTTAGAAGGTTAAATTTGATTCCTAGAATGTGAAAAACATCTTTGATCAAGGAATGTCTACCATACCTTCTCATGACCTAAACATCATCGATTCCATTGGCTGTTAAAGTGGTTTAATCCACGAAATTCACTTTGTTCTTCATGGCACAATTAATTTTAACAAACCAATCCTTCCTCCCTGTCATATGAATAGAACATCCCGAGTTCAAGTATCATTTCTCGTTGCATTGAACTCCTTTCATACTCATCACGACATTTGTTTCATCATATAACCGGTTAACCATATCATGTAACCCGTTATTGGTCAATTTTGCCGAATTCCTTAAATTGTTGCTGCTGCTGCCATGCAGCCTGCTGCTGCTGCATTCTCTTTCTGTGATCATGATTAAAAGTGTATTCTATCCATCAAACTCTTGTATTGTAACCTTGGTTTCATCTCCTTGAGGTTCCTTCTTATTCGCATTGCAGTCTCATACAAAATGACCAAACCTTTGACACTTAAAGTACTGCTATTTGCTTTTGTCAAACCTCTTATTTTCACCCCTAAAGTTACCTTGACCACCATTTTTGTTGCAGCTGCTCTCACCCCTTTAACAATTCGAATTCTTGGACTTTTTGGGACTCTCTTCCACCAAAATTCTAAAAATTCCCTTTGCATTTCATGGACCATTTTGTAAGGACAAGATTGGTTCTGCATCTGGCCTTAAGTTATGATGATAATTGCACATGTTATCTTATAGAACAGTTCGGTGCTCTATAGTTTCTGTCTAGTGTGTAAATTTTTGTAAACAGACTATAACTCTGATAGAAAGACATGTGACGTAACCAGACTCTAATCTAAACCCTCTGGAAGAAAACATATGGGGTTCCTTATTAAAGTATAGTTTCAAGAATGCTCATAATGAAACGGTTCTGAAGAACGTTAGTACTAGAGCTTCTGATCATGACTTTGTGTGTAAATCCTCGAAGGCATTCTAAGATATATGCTTTTAAATGCTTTAAGTTCTGAAGATTCTAAAGATGAGGTTCTGCTAAATGAGTTCTGAAGAATCTAAAGACATCATTCCTATTGCAACAAAGTTCTAAAGTTTCTGAAGACAAGGTTCTGAAGCAGGGTGTTCTCACACACAGGAAGTGAGAGATTCAGCTGGTTTTAAAGGTACGGGAACCTATGGGAAAAACTACGGTCTGGTCTCAAATGCACTCGGGCAAGAGAAAAAGATAACATCAGTCGTCAACGGGGAAGTCTCGATCGCACAGCAGCGAGAGAACAAAAGGTTAGTTGTTAGTGTGCTCGCTAGGATATCGCATCCTATGCCTACATATTCTCGTCTGGTACGAGAAATCAGAGCAGCTGTAGTTCGGCTACTTTCGGGACCACAACTCAAATCTCATTTTATTAACATTCTGAAAAATGATTACAATGATTGAATACGGGAAATAAACTCCTAGGAAATACTATCCTATCCATCTATCATGGAAAATTAATGGAAAATAGTCCCCTAACAAGTGGACTTCTAAACCTACCTCTAAAAGGTAAAATAAACTCCTACGAAGAAAATATATCCTAAAAAGAACATACTAAAATCTACACTCTTATTTTTTCCATATTTCTTTTCTCTTTTTCTATATTCTTTTTCATTTCTTTTCTCAATATTCTTTTCTTAAATCTTTTTTTTTCTTTTTTCAAATATTCTTTTCCCATTTCTTTTTTCAATATCCTTTTTTTTTCATTTCTTTTTTCAATATTCTTTTTTTCCATTTCTTTTTTCAATATTCTTTTTTTTTCATTTCTTTTTCCATATAAAAAACCTAAACAAATGAATATAAGAGAAAAATAAAAGAAATACAAAGGGGGTACACTGAGTACAGGGGAGTATACAAGTAAAAATAAACAAAATAGGGCCCAGCCCACAAAAACTTCAGCTGAAGTAAACCAAAAAAATGGCAGCAGAATTCGTTGGGCCCTGAGCCCAAGATCCAGTAAGGGCAGAAACGGAGGGAGGTGTAAGACAGAGAAACCCTGCCATTGGGCTTTCAGGCCCAAGTGAACCCAGTCCAACTTCCTTCTAAAAAAAACCTAGGTTTCCTCAGACTCTCAGATTCACTGTTCATGCACCGTAAACCCTCACTCAATCTCCCCTCTCATCTTCCATGTTTCTCTCTCTCAAATTCCATCTCCTTCTCCGTTTGTTTCAACCCATCGCTAACCATCCACCAAAAACAAGCCACCAGCCATATTCTTCTGACCCTAATCTTCCACCAAAGACGTTACTGAAAGAAGAAAAATGAAAACGAAGATGAAGAGCAGCAGACTCATCGTGAAGATCTTGGAGAGGTTCGATGAACACGTCGAAAGCTGGACGAAGGAGGGTTGAAGATCGTTGAGGGAGATCTCTGAAAGAGGTCAATAGTTCTTGAAGTGTTTCTTGACGAAGGCGATCTTGGAGATCTTGACGAACACGATGGATGAGGATTTCTAGACGAGGATCTTGGATCTTGGATGAACGCTCGTGATGAATCTGTTGAACAAATCTTGAAGGGCGATGAACACTGATGAACGTGTTATTGGATGTTCTTGAAAAACGGTTACGGATGAATTTTGGATGGAGATCTGAGAAGAATTCTCGATGAACACATGGAGTGTTCTTGGAGGATCTTGTTGAAGATCAGGCAAAAATTAGTTGAAGCACATTCTTGATGCTGGAAATTGCTCGAAGGTGATTGAAGATGCGGAGTACACGGACGGGTGTTCTTGATTCTGGGCGTTTTTCTGGAGGATCTAGACTGGAGAAGATGGCTGTTCTTGTGAAGATTGTTGAAAGATGATGATGATGAAGATCGAACGAGGGTTGATGATGATCGAAGAAGATTATTGGCGTGATTTCTAGTGTTTTTTGTTATCCGATGAACTGTTACGGCAGCCGGAGTTAGCTGGGAGTGGCCGGAAGTCGTTGGTTGCGGTGGTTGCATGGCCGGCGGCCATGCAACCGTTGGAGCTCAGGCGAGGCCACGTGGCATGACGGGAAGGCGCATGGAAGCCAAGTGGCCTGAGGGTGGAGATAGTGGAATACGCGTGTGTGATTCTGAGAGTGTGGGAAAGTGTGATGTGGCAGTGAGAGAGAGAATGGGAAGCTACGTGTGAGTTCTGAGTGTGAAGTGGGAAAAATGAAGTGGCCTCCCCAAACGTGAACGCGTGGCAATGCTTTATATGGACACTTGGCAGGACCATGGATGACTGGGCCTCCAACACTTCTGGGCCCACGAAAAAAAATGCATAATTGGACTGAATGAAAGGCTGATGAATTAAAACTGACTGAATTAAAATGGGATTAGCGGACTAATTAAGACCAAATTAATGAATTGAATGCTAGTTAATGCACTAAACAGAAATTAAAATCGATTAAGAAACTACTAATTAAAATCTATTCTAATTATCCCACTTAAACCTAATCAAACAATACTAATTAAACCTAATACAAACTAGAAATTAAATCTAAAATAACCCTAACGAGCTCTACCAATTAACATTCTAAAAACCTTTAATACCTATTAAATTTCTAAAACCTATTATACTCTAAACACAATATATTCTAAAAACACTAATTAAAATCTATTAGCCTATTTACTATTTATTTAAAATCTAGAAAAATGTCTAATAAAATCCAGAAAAT
Organism: Lathyrus sativus; assembly: GCA_963859935.3. NCBI lineage: Eukaryota > Viridiplantae > Streptophyta > Magnoliopsida > Fabales > Fabaceae > Lathyrus > Lathyrus sativus. Next base: position 26,949 of record CAWUDS030002118.1, read on the forward strand.
CCTAATAATTCCCAAAGGAACAAAAACAGCACATAACGACAAATAGGACCACGAGAGCGCACCGGAACGACCGGTAAAAATCAATGGACACCAAAATACCCCGAAAAACAACAGCGCAAGCTGAAAACACTAGGAAGAGCACAACTTCCCGAAAATACGATTCTACTTATCTAAACTTGCTAAAAACACCTGAGACGCGAGACGAGGGCTGTGATCCCGGTAAAATCCATATGATCGAAAAAATGCACTGTATGCGGTATGCGGATGCGAATGTGGTCATGCGTCGAAACATGGACCAAATACGGGACCCGGTTGGTCAAATTTTAGGGTGCAACAGCTGCCCCTATTCAAGCGGCTTGGACCTGAATGGGTGAAGAGCGCTCATCCTTCAAACATTCAAAGATAGATGACGGTTGAATACCCATGAAACCCTGAAATTTTCCAACCGTGGGAATATACTGCAAAACTGCTTGAGGAATAGCATCCAATGAACTGAAGTTTGGTTGTCACGGCAACAACTGGTCAATTATCTGATAAAAATTTCTCTCCTTTTCAACATCAATCACCTGTGTGACGCCACAAGTATTGAAATAATGCTTCAGACAACAAACACCTTGATTCCCATCTCACTTATGGGATCAAATCCTGTCATCTCACAGTTCACGGCGAACTTGAGGACAATTCTCCTGGGGAACTTCTGAATCGACTGCTCGGCACCCATTCTGTCAACAGGAGGCAGCTTCAGAACTCTGATATATGTCAATCTTTTTTTTCAGTGCCGACGTAACAACCAAATGTGAAGAATCACTCCGCTGGGGGAGAAGAGAAGCTTAACCAAACAACTCTGCAAGGGAACATACTCTAAAGCCATGAAGTAACCATCCTGGTCCATGTTTCGAAATGCGTATATCTGAGAATGATGCAATGTCCCATACGGCATGGAAATGCTATGCGTTTGTATAAATGCTATGACGATATATGCAAATGTAAATGCAGGCTCGAGCTGCCAGAGAACACCAGGTCTAAAACCACTTGGCAAAATAGATGCCGAAGGTAGACGTCAACTCCAACTGAGGGTAACCTGATATCACAGAATCATCTCAGCAACATAAATGCTGGAAAAGGGAAACCAAATCCGCTGGGGATAACCATCCTGCTGGAGAAATGGAAAGGCAACCCTGCTTGGGGAGAAAGAAAAAACAACCCTGCTTGGGGATGCTCTCTTCAAACCATTGGCAACTGATTGTGCTCTGTGGGGATTGACCCAAACTGGGGTTGATTGTAAACGGCTCACTGCTGAGAATGCCCCTTCTGTCAAGGATATCAATCTTAATCTGCTGGGGATACTCCTGATCCTACTCTGATGAGGGATAACAATACAATCTCAACTCTTCCGGGGATAATACACAACTTTCATCTGCTGAAGAGTAGCAATTCTGATTTAACAACATCCACAAGGAATTCAAACCTTAATCGGGGAACTGGTATCCATCGAGCTTCGTATCGGGGAACATGATAACATGCGAGTCATTGGGAATTACTGTGTCAGATACCTTTTAGGTTTTTGTTTTTCTGGTTTAGTATGAACATGGATTATGTACAAAACGGAAGATATGGAAAATACTAGACGAGAACTAGCATTCAGAGGTAGACTACCAGGCGAGAACTGATAGCAAAATAGATTAGGAAAATTGAAAAATTGATTTTTGGACATCAGACGGGGCTGACTGGATGACAGGCTGAGGCATAGACAACCAGACGAGAACTGGTTGAAAGCTGACGCACACCAGACGAGAACTGGTATAACACATAGGTTAAAACACACGATGACCAGACGAGAACTGATTACGCGATGACATGTACCAGACGAGAACGGATACAACACTTGAAGAAACGGTGACCATACGAGAACTGGTTACAATAAACTGCACCAGACGGGAACTGATGCTTACAATAAACTACACCAGACGGGAACTGATGTTTACAATAAACTACACCAGACGGGAACTGATGCTTACGGAGAGAGTGGGCCAGACGAGAACTGGTTACCGGTTTTCCAGGAGAGAACTGGACTTTGGAAACGACTGGTTACTGACACGTAGCAGGTTTAGACTGTAGGATAACGATCCAACGACAGCAAGGCCTTTTTCGGAATGTTAAGGTTTTTTGATAAGGGTATTGACACGATTCCCCAATACTCAACTCCGGCTGGGGATAAACAGACTGGTTTGAATGACTTGCCCCAGTGCACTCAACTTGCCCCTATATAACTCCTGGGAATACTTGCTCTGAATAGCTTGCCACGAGACGACCTCGAGATTACTTGCCCCGGTATCTATACGACAACAGGATTCAATCTCCATTAAACCCCTATCAACCCAGTTGGTTTCAACACTCTCTGCGGTGACTTGCCCCTGAATGAGCGTTCTAGCGACTTAACCTGATCTGATTATCCACCTGAAGTATCTGCTTTTAAATCTCCACGTTCTGGATGATTGCCCCTGATTGGCTCTCGAGAAGACTCACTTCTGATCAACTGCTTCTCAAGCATACTGCCCCGGGTTCACAGGGCTTCACAACATACACCATCCTGGCTCAGACTGCTGAATTACTCAGTCCTGCTCGATTATTCCCTGTTGGAATCTCCTTCATGTCAACTACTAACCTGCAAGTAAAATTGTTTATTCGCGAATAGTAATTTTAATGCAGTGTTCATGCAGATTTTGAAATTTTTTGTGCTGTCACTCATTTACGTGTCATGATTGAGTGACGAATGAACCAAAGTTCAAACTTAGTGCTTACGTGGTCAGTGAAAAACACAACAAGGATATGACTAGAAAATGATGAAGGAGTCAGGTTACCCAACCTTATCGTAATGCGCTTTCAGAATAAACCCTACCTCAATTAGGTCTTTTAAGGGTTGTATCATGGTCGGGTTCACGGTTCGTGAAACAAAGGATATTTGGCTCAAATTTTGATTTATACCCACCCCTTCTACGTGATGATCTCCGATCCTAAGGTTCAGTTAACCTGACACAAACGCTCGCCTCTTCAAGAGGTATGTTGAATGGTAAGAACCACAGTTAAGGAACTCACAAGAATTTCGGAGTGATAGTTACTCCTTTTCGTTTTCGGTGTCTGTATACACGACTTTGTCTTTCACTGGGGATCTATATTTTCTATCCCTTCTTTTCTATTCTTTTTGATTCCCTAACTTTTGCCTGGACTGGCTCCTTTTGAGTTCTTTTCGTTTTTTTCGATTTTTTGAAGTCCAGCGGGATGCCCTGATTTTTGCCTAAGTATTAGCTTTCCAGCTTTTTCTTTCTTTTTACTTAGCGGGCTTTCTTTTTCTTTCTTTTGGAACAAAGTCGTGTGCCACTGGTTGTCTTGATTGCTCCGAAAGGATTACAACTGTCTCACTCCTGATTGGTGAGATTTACCCATTGTGGTCGATGAGGTACGACCTCTTGAAAGGTATAAACTGATTGGTCCTCGAAAGACAACACTCCTCTGTAAGACTTGAATGCTCGGTCAAGCTAACTGACAACTACCCTGCCCCGGGTTAAGATGTGAGGGTTTAAAAGTCCGAAAAAACTTCTACTTCCTGGCTCGAAGTGGTTAACAAGGGACTAACTCCTTATATCTCCAGTGTTTGGGGGATTTGAAACAATGCCTTGTACGTCATCGGTAAGGTCTTATCTGAAAGCATACGATCATCGGTTATGAGTTTATTTTCGTCATCCTCCCTCCAATCTTTGCTAGTCACATGACAAAGTAGAGTGAATAAAATGCAAGTGTCAGTGCAATGCAGTAAATGAGCGACAGCGACATGATTAATTCAGAAAAATGCATAGTCACCTTATTATTATCACCATTCGAAACATACAATGTTAAAAAGCAGGTAGTAACTAACAGAAAAGAAACTACAAATGCAGATGATAAAAAGTCTGAGGATTGCCAATGCTGATGGCGCCTGCCTGTCTGGACCACTGGCTTTTGCTGGGGAATACTTTCCGAGTCTACGAGCTTAGACAGCTGAGCGGTTGGTATGAACAAACAGAAATCCTTCTCGAAAGGAAATGCAATCCTGGTCGATCAACTACTGTACCTTTGCCTGAAACGCTTTACAATCTTCAGTTGCATGTCCCGGTGATCCGCCATGGTAACCACACTGAACTTGGGGATTGTACCCAGGAGGGTAAGGTTCTGGCACAGGCTTGAGAGCTTTCGGCTCCACCAAAGCATTCTGAACCAACTGTGGCAAAAGCTGACTGTACGACACAGGAACTGGGTGGGAAGGACCATTCCTTCGTTCCAAGTTGTTACGAGGTCGATTCTGAATCTGATGCTGATTCTGATAACCTCGGCCACGAGTTCGCTGATTTGCAAGGGAAGCGACATAAGACTCCTGATATGGTGCCCCAGGCACAATGGTCTGTCCAGCATAACAAGGCATTGAAGATACTGATCTCTGAGAAGATGAAGAACCAATAACATTCACTGATTCGTCTTGAGGATATTCAACCTTTGGCATGACTGCATTGATCACAACTCCTTCTTCCTTCTGATAGTCGTAAAGAGATTCAGTTTCACTAGCCTGACCGCTTGAGATAACCTGAATTTTTCCAATCATTATAGCATTCTCAATATGTTCTCCAACTCCCACTAATTCGGAGAAGTTCAGCGAAACTCCAAGCAATCTCTCAAAGTACGGGCTTTGCAAGGAGTCTACGAACATGCCTGCTAACTCTCGGTCAGGGATCGGTGGTTCCACTCTGGAAGCAAAATCCCTCCATCTCCGAGCATACTTTTTGAAAGGTTCATTGATCCCCATAGACAAAGATTGCAACTCCATGCGAATGGGAGCTATGTCCATATTGTAATCATACCGCTTCAGGAAAGCTCTGGCTAAATCCACCCATGATCGAATCTGATCCTTCTCTAACTGCATATACCAACGTAGAGATGCCCCAATCAAACTGTCCTGAAAACAGTAGATCATCAACTTGTCGTTTTGCACGAACGAAGTCATCTTTCTGCAGAACATCACCAAATGTAGCCTCGGGCAACTATCTCCTTTATACTTTTCAAACTTCGGCGCTCTGAATTTAGGAGGTAACACCAGGTCAGGAACCAAGCACATATCTGAAGCATTGAGACCAACATCGTTCTTAACTTCCAGGGCTTTGACTTGTTCCTCCAATGCGTGCAACCTCTTAGCTTGCCCAAGAGCTAATGGATTATTAATCCTCACTATCGGAACTTCTCTTCGGGAGATCAAACCAGCAGGAATAACATTCTGATAATTCGCGGCATCAGAAGAAGAACGTTCACTTGGGATGACAAACTGTTGGTGCAGATTTTGGCCTCTAACAGAAGTCTGCACAAGTTGAGCTGCAATAAGGTTATTCACTTGCGGAAAGCCTTCGTTAGACGTGGAATCATACAAAGGATTGGTCGTCATAATAAAGCCTGACAAGGCATCAGCAATCTGGAAGTCGTTTCCTGACATGACTATCAACAACTTTCAACTGACGGCACTGCTTGATTCTGCTTGATCCGTTTCAACCCCTTGGTCGTCTTCTAACAATCCACACCTGCCTCGAACAATCCCCCGAGAATCACCCTCTGAATCAAAACAAAGGCTGGATAAGAGCTCTGGCCAGCTAGAGAAATGCTATGCAATATGATGCAAAGATGCTTATGCAAATGCAATGCAATGCAGCAAACACGGGATCACAGCCCCCACAGCACGCTCTGAATACTGCTGTACTGCTGACGGAGATAATCACTCTGAAGCGAAAACCAAAAACCGGGTCGTCTGGAGGTTAAGTTTCCTGCAAAAACCCTCCCACTCACAGGTATGGACCTAAGGTACGGCATCCTATACGGTCATCAGCGTCACAGACTTTCATAAGCGATGATACGATTCCCAGAAGGAGTGGCACCATCATCTCATGAAGAGGCCTCACTTAGCTGACTTCCAATTGATCGGTCCCCAGAGTCGACAATCCTCACGTTTGGACTCCCCTCAGATCCTCAGGATCGGAAAGAAGCACCTCGGAGAGAACCTCGTTTGAGCGTGAATTTCGTGGGGAACTTGTGTCTGCTCAACAAACAGGTTCGTCCACTAATCTCCACAACTACGTCTAAATGCATACTCAAGCAGCCCAGGTCCGGCTATCACTCAAAGTATCACCCTCCCCATCACGACAGCAACAGCTAGTCGCAATACAGAAATAAACACCCAAAAAAGACAAGCAAACAAACGCTAGGATTGACTCTCTTAGGGGACGTTGGATCCCACATGCATGGGGAACTATCGCAGTCCCCAGCAGAGTCGCCAACTGTCGCTACTGCGAAAATCGGCGCCGACTGACAGAAGAGTCGCCACCGTGCGTTATTTATCCCAACGGAGGGAAAGGAAACGCTTGAAGTAAACCTCACAAAAAACGGGAAAGGTATGGTCATCGCAACCAAAACCTGGGTTTGGGAGTCGGTTACGCAAGGGGAAGGTATTAGCACCCCTCACGTCCGTCGTACTCGACGGGATCCACGCTTGCTTGGGTTGTCTAAAGGATGCAAAAACAACCTATCTACGGTTGCTAAATCTAAACGGAAGGGAATTGACTCGATAGAGCGTCGCACTCTATGCCTACGTATTCTCAAGAGAGAAAGTCAGAGTCAACGTAGTTCGGGAAACTACGGGGGATTGGCTCGCCAAGACTTCGCGTCTTGTGCCTACGTACTTCCACACAGCATGGAAGATCAGAGCTTTCGTAGTTTAGGCTAACTACGGCTAAGCAGGGTGTTCTCACACACAGGAAGTGAGAGATTCAGCTGGTTTTAAAGGTACGGGAACCTATAGGAAAAACTACGGTCTGGTCTCAAATGCACTCGGGCAAGAGAAAAAGATAACATCAGTCGTCAGCGGGGAAGTCTCGATCGCACAGCAGCGAGAGAACAAAAGGTTAGTTGTTAGTGTGCTCGCTAGGATATCGCATCCTATGCCTACATATTCTCGTCTGGTACGAGAAATCAGAGCAGCTGTAGTTCGGCTACTTTCGGGACCACAGCTCAAATCTCGTTTTATTAACATTCTGAAAAATGATTACAATGATTGAATACGGGAAATAAACTCCTAGGAAATACTATCCTATCCATCTATCATGGAAAATTAATGGAAAATAGTCCCCTAACAAGTGGACTTCTAAACCTACCTCTAAAAGGTAAAATAAACTCCTATGAAGAAAATATATCCTAAAAAGAACATACTAAAATCTACACTCTTATTTTTTCCATATTTCTTTTCTCTTTTTCTATATTCTTTTTCATTTCTTTTCTCAATATTCTTTTCTTAAATCTTTTTTTTTCTTTTTTCAAATATTCTTTTCCCATTTCTTTTTTCAATATCCTTTTTTTTTCATTTCTTTTTTCAATATTCTTTTTTTCCATTTCTTTTTTCAATATTCTTTTTTTTCCATTTCTTTTTCCATATAAAAAACCTAAACAAATGAATATAAGAGAAAAATAAAAGAAATACAAAGGGGGTACACTGAGTACAGGGGAGTATACAAGTAAAAATAAACAAAATAGGGCCCAGCCCACAAAAACTTCAGCTGAAGCAAACCAAAAAAATGGCAGCAGAATTCGTTGGGCCCTGAGCCCAAGATCCAGTAAGGGCAGAAACGGAGGGAGGTGTAAGACAGAGAAACCCTGCCATTGGGCTTTCAGGCCCAAGTGAACCCAGTCCAACTTCCTTCTAAAAAAAACCTAGGTTTCCTCAGACTCTCAGATTCACTGTTCATGCACCGTAAACCCTCACTCAATCTCCCCTCTCATCTTCCATGTTTCTCTCTCTCAAATTCCATCTCCTTCTCCGTTTGTTTCAACCCATCGCTAACCATCCACCAAAAACAAGCCACCAGCCATATTCTTCTGACCCTAATCTTCCACCAAAGACGTTACTGAAAGAAGAAAAATGAAAACGAAGATGAAGAGCAGCGAACTCATCGTGAAGATCTTGGAGAGGTTCGATGAACACGTCGAGAGATGGACGAAGGAGGGTTGAAGATCGTTGAGGGAGATCTCTGAAAGAGGTCAATAGTTCTTGAAGTGTTTCTTGACGAAGGCGATCTTGGAGATCTTGACGAACACGGTGGATGAGTATTTCTAGACGAGGATCTTGGATCTTGGATGAACGCTCATGATGAATCTGTTGAACAAATCTTGAAGGGCGATGAACACTGACGAACGTGTTGTTGGATGTTCTTGAAAAACGGTTACGGATGAATTTTGGATGGAGATCTGAGAAGAATTCTCGATGAACACATGGAGTGTTCTTGGAGGATCTTGTTGAAGATCAGGAAAAAATTGGTTGAAGCACATTCTTGATGCTGGAAATTGCTCGAAGGTGATTGAAGATGCGGAGAACACGGACGAGTGTTCTTGATTCTGGGCGTTTTTCTGGAGGATCTAGACCGGAGAAGATGGTTGTTCTTGTGAAGATTGTTGAAAGATGATGATGATGAAGATCGAACGAGGGTTGATGATGATCGGAGAAGATTATTGGCGTGATTTCTGGTGTTTTTTGTTATCCGATGAACTGTTACGGCGGCCGGAGTTAGCTGGGAGTGGCCGGAAGTCGTTGGTTGTGGTGGTTGCATGGCCGACGGCCATGCAACCGGTGGAGCTCAGGCAAGCTGAAAACACTGGGAAGAGCACAGCTTCCCGAAAATACGATTCTACTTATCTGAACTTGCTAAAAACACCTGAGACGCGAGACGAGGGCTGTGATCCCGGTAAAATCCATATGATCGAAAAAATGCACTGTATGCGGTATGCGGATGCGAATGCGGTCATGCGTCGAAACATGGACCAAATACGGGACCCGGTTGGTCAAATTTTAGGGTGCAACAGTGTGCTTATTATGTTATTTTATTATTCGGAGAGTTTTGGGGGATTAATTAGAGGGTGTTTTAGATAATCCTTAATTAATAGATATTTGAGAGAAATAGAATAGAAAGAGTATAAGTGGAAATAGAGAGAAAAGAAAAGAGATAGAAAGAAATAGAAAGGAAAGGAGAAGAAAAGAGAAGAGGAGGAAGAGGAGAAAACCTAGAGTCATCAAGAATCAAACTTCTAAGCTTCGATTAATCGGGTAAGGGTGTGAAACTTTATTATTCTTTCAATGTGTATGATTATGTATGTTTTTATTGGTTTGCTTTTGGATTGGGGAGAGTTTTTCTCATTTTCCATTTTAGGTTGAATTTGATTTAATCAGCAGAAATCGAGTTTTAACGGTTAAAAATGAGAATAAGTGGTAAAGTTTAATCGAGGAATGTTGGACTAAGGCTGCTAGAACGAGTTGGGATTGAATCGGGTAGATTTCGATGAGTTTCGGAGTTTTGGACAGTGGGAATTTCTGAGTTCGCAGACCCTCGCTAGCTTGTTCGCTAGGCGAGTAGGTCGCGAGCGTTCGCTGGGTAATCGCTGTGGCGAGCTAGTAGCGAACGGTCCCAGGCTTGGGCAGAATGGTTTTGGTATTCTTCGCTGGTAGCGAAGGGGGGTGGTGAGCATTCTCTAGGCCTTCCTTGAGCGAGTGAGGTAGCGAATCAAGTCAGTGGCTTCTGTTTGCCTTCGCTAGCTTGTTCGCTAGACGAACAAGTAGCGAGCACTCGCTAGGCGAGCAGGGTAGCGACCGTAGTAGGATGTTATTTTCTTGTGTTTTCACTTCCATGTCGATTATTCGATTTAAGTATGATTAATCCTTTCTTATTATGCATAGTTGTATATTGTGATATGAAATGATGTGGGTAGCCGTATGGTGTGAATCCTAGATTGCGAATCGTGGGGTGTGAAATGTGGCCGTTTGGCAATTTTGTGCATTTGTTTAAATTGAATGAAAATGCATGATGAGATTGATGTGAATGTGCATAATTGTATGTATTTGTGTGATGTGAAGAATGCATGAGTATGTTTGTGAACGTGTATGCATTTCAAGAGCGTATGGGGTCGTTTTGCATGTGAAGCATCATGATTGCATTCTTGTGTGTCTGATCCCGCGTAGGATCTGCAGAAACCTCGTGTGCCCTTGTGGGGTATGAGTGATGGTTTATCTTTGATCCCTAGGAGGATCTGCAGAAACGATCGTGTGCCCTTGTGGGGTGTGAGCGATAGTTTATATTGATTTCGTGGAGAATCTGCAAAACGATTGTGTGCCCTTGTGGGGTGTGAGCAATCGAATTGTGTGCCCATGTGGGGTGTGAGCAATCCTAAAACATCGTGTGCCCATGTAGGGTGCGAGCGATGGGTGAACATCGTAGGCCCGACGGGGAGTTACTTCGGTAACGAGCGATGGTTCCATTTGGTTCTCAATTGAACCTGCTGAATGAGTCGGTACCGCATTTGCATCTGCATAGAGCCGTTAGTCGGTCTATATGAGTGCATTATCATCTTCATATGATGTATTGGTGTAATGAACATAATTGTGTATGTTTATGTGAAGTGTTGAACTAAACATAATTGTATATGCTTAGTGGTGAATGTTTGCATGGTGGATATGCTTGGTGATTATATATATGTTGCAATGTATATATGATTGAATTGTGACGTATTGCGGTGAGAAATGTGTTATGTGTATTATGTGTTGGTGTATATAGATATATATATTATATGCATTGTTTGTTATGATAATGTTTCTCACCCTTCTGCCGTTTTATGATGCTCTATGAGGCATTGCAGAGTAGGTTGCTGGAGGTCTTTTGTGAAGCGTGGCTTCGTTCTTTTTGGTCGGTTGGCTCTGATATGTAGCACCAGGTAGTTAGGAATTCTTTTGGTTCTTTTGTGATACATCTTTGTATGTATCTGCTGGGAATGTTTTGTAAACCTGACTTATGACTTGAATTAAACTGTTGATGTATATAATGTTGATATGAATGAAGTGATTCAATATTTAGATGTTTCCGCTTTTATTCTAAATATTGATGTGTGGGTTTTAAGGACTAAGTTCCTTTGTGGTGATTTACCCTTTGTTGCATATCTTTATGAGCAGGTGTTGTATGTGTTTTGAATTTCTTGGATAATATGACGTGCCTCTTTTATACCATGTGTTAATTTATACTCTGATGGAAAATTTTATTATGTGCCTAAATGATTTAATTGTTTATTTGGGGGTATAGAAAGGAGGTGTTACAAGGGAACCCACTGAGATTATTATCTCACCCCATGTTGTTGCTTATATTTCAGGTGGTTCAAGTTCCATGAAGGCTAAGAATAAGGTTGTTTGATGTCCTTGTCTTTGCTTTTTGGATGGCATTATTTTCGCTGTGAAGACTCTTTTTTGATCTAGTTCTTAGCCTTTTGGAGCATCTTGTGTATATTATGCCATGTTTATTAGTTTTGTTTGTTTTGACATGTAATCTATACAATGTGCTACCAGGAACTTATTGTATTTCAGTACCAAATTTGCAAACATGTATAATATGTATCTTCTATACATATGTATTTATATATGGGCGTTATAATCATCACTGACTTCGTTGTCTCGAAACAGCTTAAATCTTGGAGTCTTTGAGGAAAACTTATTTGCCTTGTTGATCTTCTAACATCTCATTCATTTCGGGCTTCGACTAAGGGATGTTATGCACTTCCCATTTCAACAGAACTTAAAATTTCAAAGTTGTAATTGATTGCAACTTTATGGTAACCGGTTAACGAGTGCATGTAAATTTTTAATGTCTGTTGGTAACCGGTTACACCTTGCTCCACTTGCTTTAATTCATCGACCAAAACGTCCTGATTGATCATGATCATCCTATTTGTAGCATCAAATAGTTTCTAACCATTGGTAGAGTGATATCCTTCAAGTATTATCACTTTGACCATATCATCCAACTTCTTTCTACATTATCCCAAAACATGTCAGTATGCAAGGAAACCAAAAACTCTCAAATGGTTCAGATACATCATCCTTTCTCTCGATTAGGTATGTCCACGGCTTTCTACTATGACCATCGATAAATGTGACAAAGTACCTATTGCCACCAATAGAACCTACTTGTATCGGTCCACACATATTCGAAGGTGATTCTTGGTTCTATGGTATGCATCCTTGTTGAATTAACCCTTATGTTTCTT
>CAWUDS030002119.1:0-50691 GCA_963859935.3 Lathyrus sativus
TTTACTCTGATTTACATTTAAATTGTGCGGGGTATATTTAGGGTGTTACACCATTTAGTCCTACTCGCGATATCACATAACAAGGAACTTCGCTCTGACCATGAAACTACTTGATAAACTTTACCAGGAGTTTCCTCAATTCTTATGGAGTACGAGAATCGTTAAGGATATCATCGATATGCACCACTACAACCCAACTTGTTATCCCAACATAAAAGGAAATAAGAACAACAACATAATCAATTCATTCTCGTATCAATGAAAGAAACATATCAACAACCAATATCATCAATTTTATCTCAAAACTAAAATCCCTAATTTCTACAACTAAAGGTTTATACTTAGAACCCACAATAATTAACATAAGTTAATTCATAGGAAGACTAAAACATGCATGTGAGACACCCTAAATAAGAGACAAAACAATTTACCAAAACCCTGCCACGGTCGCCCGACGAGCAACCAACAAGGCTGGCTCACTTATGGTTCGCCCAGAGAACTTCAAGCAATGCCCAAACAGAACCAAAGTTTCATCATGGTCACCCAACGACACTAGCAGAAAGCAGATCTCCACGGGCTCACCAAAGCTCGCCCGACAAAAGCGTCAAATTTTGCAGAAATTTAGTAGAGATGAGATGACATTCAAGGGGGTTTTAATCACAAACATAGTCTTAGGTTGCAAGGCATCATCTAATTTGACTTGAAGAGATTTTACTTCCTCTTATCCATTATGATAATACTCACAGCCAAACCTATGAGGTATTATGCCCTATTTATTGTCACTTTGAATTTCTATCATAGATTTCTTAACAACCTCAAACTTCCTTTTGGATTCTAACACTTTAACTTCTAAATTTAAAATCACATTTTTTTCTTCATGTGAAGCTAACTTGTTAAAGGCTCTGAAGGCTTCTCTACATAGATTTTCAAAGGCCTCTTGTAATCGAAATAGGATAAATCGTTAATGGATTCAAGTTTAAAGGAACTAACAGTCTTCTTTTTCTTCCCTTTAGCCATGAGACAAATTCGAGTCGATTCCACACTTGAAGTTGTGCTTTCATCACTAGATGAATTACTAGTACTTTCCTAAGCGGCACAAGCTTTTCTAGTTTTTATAGAAGACTTGTGATGACTTATTTATTTATCCTTTATTCTCATGGTACATTCAGGTTTATAATGACCGATTTCACCATAATGATAGCAATACCTTCTAAGATTGCTCTTTCTATCTTCATCATCCTTGGAGGAACTTGTCAACCTTCTAAACTTGGATATGTTCTTGTCAGAATTTTTAAACCGTTATTTCTTATATATCGTTGGTATCTCCTTACGAACAACCCCATCTTTCTCACAAAAGTTCTTGTCATCGTCACTCTAACTACTACAATGCTCACAATATGAAGCCCTTTAGCTATAAGTCTTTAGAGCTATAAACTTCTTCCCTTCTTCTTTGTCTTTCCCTTTTTCACTATTCGATCGCTTTTCGTATTCCTTCTCGTATTTTGCCAAGCAAGTCAGCTCTTGCTCACGCTCTTCCAACTTGCCAAATAAAGCCGTTAGATCAAGAGACTTAAATCATTTACTTCTTTAATAAAGGTGAAATTTTGTTGTCATTCTCTACTTAAACACCTCAAAACTTTGTTAGTAGCAAGTTCATTGGAAACAAGATTACTTAGTGCATTTAATCGATTTATGAGATGAGTGAACTATTTTCGCATAGTCGCAATGGTTTCACCATGCTTAACATGGAACAACTTAAAATCTTGATTCAATATGTTGATCCTAGCTTGTTTGACATCATTATTACCCTCACGAGTAATCTCTAATGCGTCCCACGTAGCTTTGGCAGTCTCACAGTGAGAAGCACGATAAAACTCATCAATTCCCATGGCAAAAGTGAGAATGTTTTTCGCTTTCCAATCATATGACCACAATTTCCTATCATTATCATCACATCGTGCTTCCATATTAGGTATTGTGACACCATCCTCATTGGTCATGGTTATTTTATTTGGAGCGTTTTGGATAGCATCTGAAATACCTTTGTCAACGGAGTTGACATGAATATGTATAAATGCTTTCCAATAGCCATAATTTCCACCGATGAAAATTGGTTCTCTATTATACGCACCCTTAGGTTCGGTAGCCATTCTTTTAAGAAATGTATTTCAAGCACGAAATCAACCAGAGCTCTTGATGCCACTTGTTATACGATAGGCTTCAATCTAGAGGGGGGGGGTGAATAGATCACAAATTTTACAACCCAAAACTTTGGTAAAAATCGGTTTAAAAAATATGGTGCAGCGAAAAATGACCGGATCGAATCGTCTAACCGAACCTACTATCAAAAAGTAATATACGTATCGCAAACCAAACAGAGCGATAATGAACATAAATGTTCAACAACGACCAAGCTATAATTTATTAAATGCAATGCTAGTCGAAACACGTATATCTAATGAACCAAAACACAATTGAAATACACATAAATAATTTATCGAACACTTGATGTGCAAACAGCAGTGATTGGAAATATAATTTGTTTTGTTGATATTAAAAGTCAATCACAAACAAAGTGATTGTGATTATATCAACAACAACACTTTTAAAAGATAATAGAAAACAATATTCAATTGAATTGATCAAACAACAACGAATTCGATAAATTGCAAAATCAACAATAAAAGAGATGAAGAGAGAGAGAGAGAGAGAGAGAGAGAGAGAGAGAGAGAGAGAGAGAGAGAGAGAGAGAGAGAGAGAGAGAGAGAGAGAGAGAGAGAGAGAGAGAGAGAGTGAGAGAGAGAGAGAGAGAGAGAGAGAGAGAGGGAGAGAGAGAGAGAGAGAGAGAGAGAGAGAGAGAGAGAGAGAGAGAGAGAGACCAAGATTTGTTTAGACAGTTTCCCAATCGGCCTCGCTATGGCACGCATGCCCTCAATTCAAAATCGAATTGAGATATTTTTATTTACCTTTTCTTTGCAAAATTGTTTATACAAGAGATGAAGAATGCAAACCCCAAAAACCCTGTTATTTTGTGTTGATTCTTCCACCTCCAACCCTTGATCAAAGCTTAATTAAGTGACCAACAATGCGACTATAATCCTCCGATTATTCTGAGCACACAACTTGTTGAAACACAAGATTCCCGAACATAATTCACCGTCTTGTGTTACTCCTTTGCAAGGAAACCACCTTGTCTCAAGGCTTTCACTTGGTCAAATATGTGTTAACGCGATCTTGTCCAAAACCTTCAAATCAACCCGATCTTGAAGGAAAAACCCACCTTGGTTTTCTTATTTGAAACACGCAAAGCTCTCAACCCAATATTCTCGGTTACACCAAACCTAATTGGACGTTATCAACCTTAATCTAGATGGCCACCCAGACGAAAAATGATTATGTGTAGTTCAATTGTGTGTATGCATAGAATAATGGATGAAGATGATGAATAACTTTGTAATTTGATTTTGTTTAGGTTTTATTCACTAGAAACCTCGTATAGAATAGGATACATGCATGAGTATATATAACTAAATGAATAAATGAGAAAAATGAATGAAAAAAGTTGGAGAAAATTTTAAATTTTTGGATGGGAAAAACATATAGGTCGGCCCATGAAAGCAATGGGTCAGCCTATGTGTGTTGTTCAGGTCGACCTATGAAGGTTACATGTTGGCTTACCAAGCAGCCTGTGAGGCGACCTGTGGGCAGTGCCTATAAGCTTTAATACTGCTCCATGGGAGCCTACCTGAAGTATCCATGTGCCGACCTATACTAAAGCTAAAACTCGTATAGTTCGGCCTGTTCACGTATAGGCCAACCTGATGTGTCTTGAATGCCCAAAAACATGTTTTTCAATGCAAATATGATGTTGACTTCTTTTCAAACTCGTTTAAATGCTTCCTAATGTCAAGATACATATCTAGAATGAGAGGATACCATCCGATATACATAACACTATACTTTCCTAGTTTTTACATCACTCAAAGTACAAAAGCACTCACACAAAGCACCCTTACGTCCAAGCACCACCATCTAAGTCAATTTCCATAATCTAATTATCTTTCTAATTCATTACCTAGTTATATCCTAGGTTTTCTCACTCATCTTTATAGGATTTTAATCATGTTATTTCACAATTAAACATCCAATCAACATACAGCGTATACATTAGCATGTCACGATAATTCTTAGGCATATTGAAGTAGTTATGCACAAGCAAGTCACACATAATCAAAACAAGTATTTCACGTACAACACTATGACATATGAATCCTTACTACCCTCTAAAAATCATCCTTTGTGGGTTTATGGTCTCTCCTTATCATTTAATATTCCATTGGATTATCTTTCCAATGCTTCAAGTCCCATATCTATCGGATTCTTGATTCTTGATTCTTGAATTATGGTGGAAATGAGAACTACACTATTCACATTTATTTCAACTTCATTTATATCCTATAAATAATGGCATATATCCATGTTTCTACTTCACTATCACATAGAGCATTGAAGTAGCTTTTCAACGCTTTCGGTCGTGCCTTATTCCGAGTTACGGTTCTCAAGTTACAGGAAAAACACAATATTTTTCTGCTTCTGAAAGTGAGCTAGCTTGCCTCGATCTCGTTTGGCGAGACCAGTAAACTCGAATTCCCAAAAACATGTTTGGAAGGTAAAAATGACTAAATTCCTTCAACCCATATGGTCATATTGCATCCAACAACCCAAATTTGCATTGGTTAACATATATAGGCATGAAATCATCAAATTCATCATGTAGAACACACAATCATCATATATTACATATTATCACACAAAACCTAATTCCCCAAACTCCTAAATTTATTCTCCAAAATGCTATACTAACTAAGGAACTCACCTCTAAAGATGAAAATGATGAAGTTTGGTGAAGAAATTGAGATGGTTGTTGATGATGATGATGCACTTCCTTTTCCTATTTCTCTCTTCCTCTCTTCTACACCTTTCTTATTTTTTCCTTTTTATTCTTATCCACAATATATATATATATATATATATATATATATATATATATATATATATATATATATATATATATATATATATATATATATATATATATATATATATATATATATATATATATATATATATATATATATATATATATATATATATATATATATATATATATATATATATATATATAAAACATATTCTTCTTCAAAAAAAATGAAAGTGTTTATGAAGCCAACCTTATAAATTTGAACGTGCTCACAAACACCAATGAGCTATATAATCTTATTCATCGAGAAAAGGAGGGTGTTGTTTGTTAATTTTAGAAAGAAAAGAACTTGTGAATAGAGAAGTTTAAATGACAATAAAAGAAGTATGCAAATGCACCTCAATCTTTTTCATTCCGTATTATACTGTTGTTTTGTTGTTTACTCTTTGTTTGTTTTGACAGAAATATAAAAGAGAGATAGAGGGACGAGAGAAATATTTAACTTCTTTTGTTTGGAGCGACAAATATAACAGGGAGAGACTAAATGCATACGAGTCCTACTCTCTTCTCATTCTCTCCTAAACTGCAAAGAGAAAGTAAAGGAAAACCAATATTTTTTTTGTGTTTTTATATTTATATTTTTCTTTCCGATAATGAAGATAACAACAACCATTTAATAAACAAATCTATTTTATTGGATAATAAATATTTAATTTAAAAAGACTTGTTATGTATTTTTGGATGATGAGGAAGGGAAACCATTTATGGTGATTGGGTTGAATTACATTTTTTTTGGAAGTGGTTCACTAAAATAGGTAAATAGTTGTACTTAGAAATTATTAAGTTAATTAATTAAATTTATTAAAAATTAAACAATAATACGAATAATATTTATGAAATTATATTTGTTAATTTTTTTATTGAATATTTTTGTTTTAAAATATACTTATAGAAAAATGAAATAATTAAACAAATTTACAAAAGATAGTTTTAATTGAAAATTTTAGTTAGAGTTATTTCAATACTTTTTAAATTAATAACATTTATTTCTTTCACCTATCTTTTATACGAATCAACTTATCAAATTGACTATATTTTTCATCTTTTTCTCTTTCTTAACACTCTCTCTTATCTCTTTTTTTTTCCAACTAAATAAACTCTCGATGTATTTATTTTTTATTATAAAAAATAGAAGAGAATATGTTTCATATAACACGCTATTTCTGATGCCATTAATGAAATATTTCTTAGTAAATTTTTTTTTACTACTGTAACTTTTAAAATGGTTTTGAATTTATGTTTCAAAGATATAAAATTTTACACAATTATTATTTTATTTTTTAGCCGATTAAGCCCTAGAAAACACTTTTTATTAAAATAATATAAAATTTTAAATGTATACCTCATTTGATTTTTTAGTTGACTAAGCCTAACTTACATTAGTCACTTTATGTTTTCTTAAATTTTAGTAGTTAATGTTTTGTTGATTTTTTTTAGGCCGGTTATTTTGATCGTCTTTTTTGCACTGCAAGTTTTTTTTTTGGATTTTAATAAAACATTTATTGCTAAAAAAACCACAAAATTCTGCCAAAAAAAATCATATTTGTCAGACAATAAAATTGGTCTATATGTACTTCAACAACACATTTTGTAAAGAGAATGCAAGCGAACATGTAATCAGAAAATAAATTCGAAGGATCCAAACCTTGACTAAAATTGTTTACAATATTTTCTATCATATTTTTTGGAACATGTAAAAGATCTTT
Source organism: Lathyrus sativus (assembly GCA_963859935.3). NCBI lineage: Eukaryota > Viridiplantae > Streptophyta > Magnoliopsida > Fabales > Fabaceae > Lathyrus > Lathyrus sativus. Next base: position 6,748 of record CAWUDS030002119.1, read on the forward strand.
GATATTTAAAAGGAAAAACAACAATTTAAACAAAATAAATCTATTTAAAGTTGGTTTTGATTGGTTTAGTTTAATTGAAATTTAAACAAAAATACAAACGATTTATTTAATCATTTAATTAAAAATTCAACAAGAAGATTAAAAAGAAAAAGGAAAAATTTAAATACATACACACTTACCTAGAAATGACCATTAACAAAGAAGCAATATTACACACACATAGAGATAGAGAGATAAACAAAAAACAAAAATAACACAACAAACGGTGAGAGAGGAAGAAAAAACAACAGCAGCAGCAGCACCCAGCTGCAAAAGCCCTTTGACGAGTGATAGAAAAGAAAGAAGAAAAAAAACCGAATCAACAACACTATCACTCATCAAATTCATTTCAATTCTATTTCGATTCGAATAATTCAAAAAAAAAGAAAAAGTTAGTTATTAGTTAGTTAAATTAGTTTGAATATGGCGATGCGTGATCTTATCACGGGTGCTACTTCTTGTCCTGATCCTTCCGCTTCTTCTTCCTCGCAAAACCCTCTCGGTTCTCTCGCAAACGCTCTCATCGGTTCTTCATCAAAGACGCAGGTAATTCAACCTAACCTAACTAACTTTTTTTCGTATTCAATTCGATTCAATTAGTGTGTTATCGTTCAATTTTGTTCATGTTTAATCGAATTGAATCGGTTAATTGAATTGAATTGATTGATTGTTGTTGTGTAGGAGAAGTTGAGGGAAATTCCTACTTCGAATTCTACTGGTTTGGCATCGCAATTTTACTCTGAGCCTCTTTCTCAGCTTCCTGGTTCGGAATTCGATAAACCTTTACTCGAGGCTAATTCTCAGGTTTGGATTATGTTTTTTTCTCTTAAATTTATTTTTGATAATTTTTTAGTATGTTGATTGAATGAATTAATGGATTAGTTAATTTGGTCTGTTTGTTAGTGTATTTGAATTTTGATTGGTTTTTGTAATTGTGTAGGGTTTGGGATTATGCTTTAGGTTTATGTGTGTATTGGTTGACTTGTGTTTAAATTGAATGAATGAGTGAGTTTGGTTTGTTTATTTATTTTAATATTAATTTGAATTGGAATAGTGTAGGGTTTGGATTTCGGAATTTTGTTTGTTTATTTATATGAATTTGAATGTAAATTTTGGAATGGTGTAAGGTTTTAGGAATTGTGCTTTATGTTTATGTATGTGTATTGGTTGACCTGTATCAACATCGAATGAATTTGATTTGTTTATTTATTTGAATTTGGATATGAATGTTGGAACTGTGCAGGGTTCTGATTTCCGAATTATGTTTTATATCATGTGGTATTGGTTGATTTGTATGTGATTGCATGAATGATTGGATGAATTTGGTTTGTTTATTTATTTGAATTTGAATATGAATTTTGGAACCATGTAGGGTTCGGAGTTTTTTAATAGGTTTAGGTCTGCGGGAGCGGGTGGGTTTGAGGAAACGTGGGATGAGATTCAACGTGATGGAAGTCTTCGGCTCTATGATGGTAGGGGACAACTTCCACCACAGCTTCATCAACCTGCACTGGATGGTAATTTCAAAGTTCATTTCTTCTTTGGATTGTCTTGTTTTGTGACTTAAGGCCGTGTTTGAGTAAACATATGCATTAAGAGCCTTTTAACGAATTGGATAGAAACATGATATTGGATACAATATTATGGAGGAATTTGTTCCATGTAGCCGACCCCATTTAGTGGGATAAGGCGTTGTTGTTGTTGTTGTTGTATTTTCGTTTGAGCAGGATTGAGGAAAATCTTTGCATACACTTTGTATATTTTATTTCTGTAAGCTATTATGAAGAGCGCATGTTTTATAAAGAAATGTCTATGTTGTTAGTCAAGCTTAAATAAGCTCTTCCAAACGGCCATTATAACTAACCACTTGTAAGGAGAGGCATCAAATTAATGGGCATGTTATTTTGATGCTTTGAGAGGGTTAACATAAAATAAGAGATATCCAATTGATGATGTTTTCCTTGCAATATCTCAGGGACGCCGCAAAGAGTTCTATCTACCTTTTTGCACTCATTTCTTGACAGCAGTCGTGGTGGAATACCTTTCCACCCCGCCTCGCTTCCGGTATTGGGTTTATCTGAAGGTGATAAACAATGTATACGTGACCGTAGCAGCATAATGGCCAGACATCTCTTTGCAGATAAAAGCGAAGAATTTATCCATGCCCAAGTAAGGAATTTCATTGATACCTTCATTTAGTTTCCTCTTACTTTTGTTCCCCGCTTATTCAATTAGTTACCGGCGTACAAACATTATGCTCTGAAAATTGAACTCGTCATTGAGGGAATAAATGAGTCTTTATTGTGTATCTCTAGACTTATCACATGTATTACTTTTTAGGTAAATGCTCTTCTGTCATCTCTAGATATTGACAGCAACGTCCGTGGCAAGGGACCTATGCCTGAAAGATTTAGGGAGCTTGATGATTGTTGGAATGAGTCTCAAGGCAACGTGGCACAAGGTGCTCATGCTTCAGATGGATGGATTTCTGAATTCAGTCAAAATAGGGAAAGATATGATAATCCCGATGCTTGGGCTAACTCGTTTGAGCAACAACATGGTGTAAATGGTTGGGTCTCTGAATTTGAACATGTGAGAACTCTCCACTATTATATTTCTAGCTATAACTTTGATTTTCTCTATGTCACACATATATGTATGTAAGTACGGTATAGAATATACTCCTCCGTCCCAAATTATAAGACGTTGAGCATTTCACACGAATTAAGAAACCTAATTATTACTTTATGGGAAAGACAAATTATGTATGACTTGACAGTAAATCCCCTCATAATTACACAGGAGAGAGAAAAATTAAAAGAGTTGAAAGAATAAATAATAATAAATATTTGAGGGTATATTGGGGAAAATGTCATTAACATTGTATTGGGGGAATGTAAAGTGACTTATAATTTGGGACAAATTTTTTTAGCAAAATGACATATAATTTGGGACAGAGGGATTATAAATAATATGCATTTCAAACCCTTTATCTTTGTTGAGGAAACTTTTTATGCTTTGCTCTCATATTTACCAGTCAAAGCTGCACAAACTCTAAATTCAAAATAATGTTAGTCATGTAATACCTATTTCTGGCCAGTCCAGTTAATCTTCCAAATAAGTACATCTTACAATTAGTCGGTGAGAGCCACTTTTTGAGTTTGGCCTCCATTGATTATGATGTTTGAATTTTAGGGTTTCCTAGCCTAAAATGTTGCTTTCACCACTGTATGGCTATTCCTTTTACTTTCATTTTCACAATTGAATCAACATTACCCTTACTTCAGCACTAGCTTCCTTCCAAAATAATTCTATATACTATTTCTTCATTAGTCTTGATGTTGTCGTTCATTCCTCGAACCCAGCACACACATCAAAAGAAGGAGTCGTGTGATGAACGGCTTCATAATATCTCTGGCAGAGTCGCAGTTTGATTTCTTTTCTGTTTTGAGATTATTTTAATTTCCATCAGAATGTTGAAAATGGGCGGGATCCAAGTAAACAAGTGAAAAAACACTTTTTTTTTGGTTTTTATGTGCCCGACCATGTGTTTGTGTGTGTTTGAGTGTTTGACGCCTTCTTGTACATCGATTTTGATGCTGGTTCTGTAGGTTAGGATTATACTGGTATTTGTAAGTATTCTATTAATTGATCTTAATGTTGCATCTATATTATCTTTAATCAACTTTCTATCATTTTGTTGATATTGTTTTTTCTCTGTTACATCTCAGTCTCAATTGTCATCAGTTGATCAAATGCGAGGTATGAACATGTCAAATATTGCTGCAATGGAGCAGACTCGTATGCTTGCAAATACACTGGCCCAGAATGCTGACCCTAAATTTCAGGTTTATTCACTGGCACTTAACTGTTAAATTTCTACTTCACAAGCATGTAAATAATTGCAATCCAACACATTATTTTGAGATTAAAGATTAGAAGTTCAATAATTTTTGTAACCTTTTTGTGAGACTAGTGATAAAAAGGTAGATTACATGATTGAGGGAAAAGCTCTATGCTGATTTCTGTTTATGTCGTTGTTTTCTGGTGTTTATTGTTGAAGCAAAATTATCATGGAGGGAATGACAAGCTTTGTGTTAATGAGCTTAGCTTTACTGTCATTATTATTGTGTCCTTGCCATGCAAAATATCTTAGCCTCTTGTAGCTTTTTTTTCCTCTTTTATGAAACCTGAAATATAAAATTTCGGTAACATATTGTTTTGGCATGCAGAACTCAAAGTTCCTTCAATTTGTATCAAAGATGAGCCGCGGCGAGTTGATTATCGATGACAATCAAGTTAAAGAGGCTGCATTACCTGCACCTGGAGATTGGGCATCAGAATATCAGCAGCAGTATAATCATGGTGATGCATGGGCTGGTGAATTCTTAAATAATAAGGCATGTTCAATAAGCAGGAAACAATACTCCCTTGCAAGTTTTTTTATTGATTGGTTTATGTTAAATTAAAAAAACTAAGATTTATCAGGATGTAGTTTTTGTTTACTGACCATATGAGACAAAAATAAAGAAGATGCATGTCCTATCAATGTTTGTAGTACTCTTCCTTATCTTCAGAAATGTTATCCAAGTTTTGTATTATGCGGAGTCCTATCTGGGAAATGGGTGTTAGTATGGGTTCCATCACATTTATTTCCAAGAATAATTTTTTCTTTCTTTTTCTCCGGACATCAAACATCATAGACTTACTAGCGTTCTTCTTGTGCATGCCTACTTCGTTGTGAACAAGCCATTGAGTGATCTTTTGAATACAGTACTGGATGTTTCTATATCTAGATTTCATTTAAACTTCATTAAAGTTGAGAGTTGAGTCTTAGCGCAACAGTAGGATTAACTAATTAATGAATCCTTTTTCTCTAATTTTGGACACTGATTTGTGGATTGAAGGCTTTTTCTGGAGTTAGACCCGAACAATGGGTGAATGAGTTTGCAACTGAAAGACAGCAAAATGGAGCAGTTGATGACCAGTGGGTTGACGAATTCTCAAATTTGCGTGTTAATGACTGGGCAGAGGAGTTTGGTCAGCAGGTTGGTGAAGGAGCCTTCGGGGAAGACTCATCGAATAATTGGGCTCAGGCATATGACGAGTAAGTCAAACTTTTGGATGATCTATTTAGAGTTCTACATTAAGTAATGTTTAAGTCTGCTTTTCTACATTTCCCTTTTAAGATAAATATTTCTTACCGTTTCTTGATTCCCTTTTTCCTAGTTATTTTTAGATCAAAGATACCAGTTTCAGCTCCTATTCCAAAGGCAAAATTACTTGCAGAATCTCTAAACATTCATTGATTGTCAATGTAAATCACTGATGTAGGCACCCTACATGATGGGATGTATATTCCATTTGTAATTAGTTAACCTATAACCTATATCACCAAATGAATTATGATAATAAAAGTAATTCATAAATAATGATAAGATATTGTTATTGTTATATTCTAACACTACAGAGTACATATACTTGGATTGCGCCTACTTATGTTCCCTTTAAGCTTGAAATTGTTACATGCCAGCACGGATGTTATTCCCTTGAATTAATCAGAATCTCTTTTGGGGTTATGTGAAGGTTCCTGAATGAGCAATATGCTGCCAAGCAGCTGTCAGATAGTTCAAGGGGCGTGTATGTCTTTTCAGATTTAAATCCTTATGTTGGCCATCCAAATCCACTAAAAGAAGGCCAAGATCTCTTCAGAAAGGGGCTTTTAAGTGAAGCAGTTCTAGCACTAGAAGCCGAAGTCTTGAAAAGCCCTGAAAATGCCGAAGGATGGAGACTACTCGGAATAGCGCATGCAGAAAATGATGATGATCAACAGGTTATGTTACGCCCTCTTGATGATAAACTCCCCTATTTCTGTAGAGTGTTATAACATATGTTTTTGACTAACTACTACAATCATATACTAGCATGATGCTGTATAGATTTTCTACAGAATTAACAAATTTTATTAATTTGTTTCTGTCATAGCAAAGACAGTGTTTCTGTTCAATTAAATATGCTATTCTATTTTGCTTCTTTATTTACTATCATGTAGTTGTTCAAGGTAATCATTTCATTCTTTGTAATTGTTTATATTTCATGCTTCTTTATTTACTATCATGTAACTGTTTATATTTTTGACCACTTCATGCTAACAAAATTTACAAAATTAATATTAAATGGCCATAAGTGGTAGGACACGTTTAGGTTGAACTAAACTTGAAATCTATTTATTACATGGTATTGATTTATCTTTTGCCTCCAAGATTTTACTTTGATGTGGAAACTTGTATGAATCCTTCATGAATATACTGTATAGCATCATATTTTTAATTTTTGGCTGTTCATTTATTTAGTAAATCACTGTTTTCTTTCTCTACCCTGTCCTTTTGTACAGGAATAGTTGTTGTTTATTATCAGTTTAGTCATCCATTCATCTTGATTTTACTACGATTGATCTATCACTCTGTATTTTAGATGTTTTCTTTAAGTAGTAACTTATAGCTTCTGTAAAAAATTTCAAACCTATGCAGGCGATTGCAGCGATGATGCGTGCTCAGGAGGCTGATCCAACAAACTTGGAAGTGCTTCTTGCTCTTGGTGTCAGTCATACAAACGGTCAGTGACTGACTGCTTCTGATACCTCAATAAATGATACTACCTCGTTCTTTACTATAAGAGAATTTTTCAAGATTTTTTGGTCCTATTTATAAGAAAATGTCATAACTTTTAATATGTACTTATTGCTTAAAAGTTAAAAGACTTTCTTTCCTCATTTAAGATGCCCGCCTTTTTAATATTAATGGGTATATTTAATGCTCCTCAATTTCTCATGAGGGTATATATGTAAAAATATTTAAAAAGTTGCAGCAATTTATAACAGTATTATTAGTTTTGATGTTTTTTGGTTTCTCATCTTATAATGAGGACCTGAGGGAGTATCTTGTACCAAAGGAAATTAATATTAGTTCAAAGGCCTGCTTTGTCATATGATACTTTGATGCTCGAATTGATTTTATGTTCATTTCTACTCAGTTTTTAGTTGTTATTCAAAAGAAATTATAGGGGTTCGACTTTGGAGAGCTCTTTTGAAATACTTTTATTTACTTGACTTCCTACTGTTCCTGCTTTGGATTCTTAGTCCATTTTGTACCTGCCTTTTATTTTAGTGATTATTGCAAGCATTGATGCAAATAACTTGTAGGTTTAACATTGAATTTCTAAATAAAAATTATTGGCCATGTGTTGGTTTTTTGCAGAACTGGAACAAAGTGCCGCTTTGAAGTATCTATTTGGATGGCTACGGCATCACCCAAAATATGGAACAATTGCCCCACCTGAGATGTCCGATTCTTTGTACTATGCTGATGTAAGTGGAATTGAATGCTATTTTTGCTGAAAGTTTATTATGATTTATATTAAGAGTTCCACATCGGATTATATATAGCTTGAACATGTGTTTATAAGTGGGGACAATCCTCACCTTACCAACCGGTTTTGTAGGGTTGAGTTAGGCCCAACCACATTTCTCAACAATTTAGATATGTTCATAGCTGACCCCACACAGTGAGATCCAGCTTTTGTTGTTGAATGCTGAAATTATGGGATTTGGATAAAAGAAGATAAATAATGAAGACTTTGAATATCCTAATAATGTAAATATTATTTGTTATTAACTTGATACAGAAGATAAAACAGTAACCTCTATTTATAGGGTACACGACTCCTAATTCTAAATAAATAGGGACATAAGGAAAGAAGTCTTGGTAATAACTAGGAAATGTAGAACTAATCTTATGAGATATACTATGATACTCTAATATAAAATCAAGATATTTTCATATATACTCGCACTCACTCTCAAGCTATAGCTTACTAAGTTTTGAGCTTGCTACAAATATAACCTTCAAAAGACAAAACAGACACGTGTGGTAACCAAACCCAAAAACATATCTTGGATAAAACAAGGCGAAAGACTAAAACCATAGGCCAATAAGGTTTGATCCCTAGAGCAAACCATCATGCTCCAACAGAAGAAACGAATGCTGCGGGTTTTCATGAACAACAATGCTTACACAGCAGCTGAAGCCCTTACTAGAAGTTGTCTCATCTTTACAACGAAGTAGCAGTTGATGCAAGGAATCAACTGTGGGCACCTTAAAGCACCATAAGTGGGGGGTCAACCTTGAACAAAAACAAGGTCCAAATAGCCCGGAAAAGCTCACAGATTAAAGAACCCCACAAAAGTGGGACCTACATGATGAAAGACACTCCAGTCTCATATCTAAGCAAAAAAATAATTCAATGGCCTTAAATATAAACAAAAATATTCTATACGTATTACAATTAATATTGCTAGTCCAAATTTACCCATAAGTTTTTCATATTCCAATGTTTTCAACAGTCTCCAAAGCAAAAAGTAAGTATAAAATTGTTAAAAGTGTGCGACTTTAATGCACTTATACCATTTTCTTAAAGAGCCGGCTTTTCTGTATTTTTGCTTACATATGCGACCGGAGGGAGTATCTCATTGAAGTCTCAAACAAAGAAATAGGGTCTAGCGAGTCAAATAACATTAAGTGAACTGAACTGTAGTAGTGGCCGGAAATGATTGTAGCAGTGTTCCATGGTACTGTAGCAGTGGATGATGCATGAATAGTACCAACTAGATTTTTTTTTTTGGCAATCCTAATTCCTCACCTTTTTGCTTCTTATAAAGTTTTCTGCTGGACTATTTTTGTTTAGAATGTAGGTAATTTTAGGGCATTACGGTGCAAAGGGATTGGAGGGTTAAAAAAAGAAGGGTAGGGAAAAGGGCAGGGATGGGGAATGTTTAAACATTTAAGACATAATCTTTCTTATTACAGTGTTATAAACAAGTTAAGGGTTAAATAGTCTATTAAAACATTCTCCTAGTCCCAGTCCATTATTTTAACATTTCAATCAAGCTGGGATGCATTTTTTATCATTCATATGTACCATCAATCCTCACCTAATTGGGGCCTTAGTAAATATATCTTTTTTGTTGCTGGCTTTATTGAAAATATCAAATAGAAATATATAAGAGCCTTGATTTTTGTTTCCTGAAAAATAAAGATATATCTATACAAAAGTTATATTATCACACCCTAATCTCATTGGTAAGTTGTTGGAAGAGGCTGACACAGTTTCCCTCATCAAGTATTGAAGTGTGTACAAAATTTGAGCAATGATATGAAGCTTAACTTCAATACTAAACCTTCCTATTTTATCTTTCTTCTCATTTGAAGCCATGTTTTATCTGACAAACATACTGAAACAATTAAATAACAATAATTAGCTTCAACACTATATACCTTCCTGTCTCATTCCACTTCTCACTTTTAAGCCAAGTTTTATCTGACAAACATACTGAAGTACTTATCTAACAATATTCATTCAAATATATCTTCGTTTTGAAAGATTGATATTCCTTTTCGCAGGTTGCTAGATTATACAATGAAGCAGCTGTAATGTCACCTGATGATGCTGATGTCCACATAGTTCTTGGGGTTCTGTACAACTTATCCAGAGAATATGACAAAGCCATTTCAGCTTTTGAACGAGCATTGAAACTTAAGCCACAAGATTACTCCCTCTGGAACAAGCTTGGTGCAACACAAGCAAACAGTGTTCAAAGTGCTGATGCAATAATGGCTTATCAACAAGTATGTACTGGAATCAATCCTGATTCAGCAGTAACTTTAATGTATTTTATTTTACTTTTCATTCTTCATGTGTTTGTAGATGTTGAGATCATTCCCAGTTTCAAGTATATAAAATATGCTTTATTATTGTAAAAAATCTGTTCTTCCCTAATGGAATTTTGTTTTTTCTATTGACCTAAACAATCTCCACTCAGGCGCTAGATTTAAAGCCTAATTATGTCCGTGCTTGGGCAAATATGGGTATCAGTTATGCAAACCAGGTAAACTCCCTGCTTGGCTTACAGCTTATTCATATTGTAAATTTATCAACTTGAGAAAAGGAAAATTTAATTTATGTCCAGCTTCTCTATAATTTAATCTTTTTTTGAATTATTTTGTCTTCAAATTGTCTTTATGAATATCGAGTTGGTCTTATATTGTTTGAAGGTCACGGGTTCAAACCCTAGTAACACTGCACCTGGACTGCCCTCTTTATAACTAATTTTTAATAAAACGATGCATGAATTCAAAACGCACAAGTTTGATCTACACTCTGATATCATTCCTCTACCTGTGAGGGCATGACATTGGTTGGAGATCAACTTAGCTTTTGGGATAATTGGCCATTAAAAGTTGTATTAGCATGGTGACCTAGTGGTCATAAGTCCTAACCCAGAAGTTTGATCCTTTGCTTTCTCCATTCTTATAAAGTTAAAGTTCAACATAAGGTAAAACAAGTTTGTATTTTGTTTTGTCCATGTTTCAAGTTAGGGTATGATAGCATGATAGACAAAAAACCAAAAAACCGCGAGCCTTTACCCAATTTGTCTTTATGAAGAATACCCAGTTGATCTTATTTAATGGAGTGTTTAGAAGACCAAAAGGGTGGTTAACTCTTGATTTAATATGTTGCATCTTAACTGTATTACAAAACTATACTTTGTCATTAACATATGCATTTCCTAACAGGGCATGTATGATGAGTCTGTTCGTTATTATGTTCGAGCGCTTGCCATGAATCCAAAAGCAGAGAATGCATGGCAATATTTGAGAATTTCATTGAGGTATGACTTAACAATAAAAAGTTGAATGGTATTTGATCGAGGCATGTAATATAGAGACCATAGAAGTTAGTTTTTCTAATTTTATATTCCCGGGACTTAAACTTCTGTCTCCCATTTTCCAGTTGTGCTTCCAGGAATGACATGTTGGAAGCTTGCGATAATCGTAATTTGGACCTTCTCCAAAAGGAATTCCCTCTGCAATAAGTTTTGTGCAAGTGGACTAATTACAGAATATTCAAATCCACGCTGTGCTGGTCGTTACTCGATCTTACTTGAAACATTTGCAACTGGTACATTCTCTACCACTAAAGCTCACTTTAGACGTCTGTGTTGCCGTCCGTGCAAATTTTTTTAGGAGCCGAAGTGATTAAGCCTGCAGGTGTATACTGGGACATTCTATTGATCTTTGAACATATGGTGTATACTAGGAAAAAAAGTTATGTATCACAGAACAGCTGCAATACTTAAGTCATGGAATGTAGCTGTTCCATTAATAAGTCTAGTTTATGACAATGTCCACGTAGGCATATAAATAAGTGAAATTTGTTGCATATTATGTTCTAGCCTTATTATTACACAACAAAGTGATTGAGTTCTAATTGTTAACAAACTCTAGTTAAGGACAAATAGAAGAAACGAATTTAAATTCTGACGGAAACATTCCTTGGCCAAGTTCTACTTATCTCCTTGCTGAACTTCATATCCATAGGACACGCCCATTCTATGAACACCAGGGGTTAAGACATTTGATTCGGAGTTTTTTATCTTGTACCTTGTAATTCGGCTAAGCCTGAACATATTCTCTCCATCATTCTTCTGGACCATATGTTATGGTATTTAAAAAATATATATACAATAATTGATCTCGAAAGCATGATGTTCGCATACTTATGACTTGGCGTCTGTGAAGTGTAACATTCTTTTGATAATATATATAAGTGAAATGATGCTTTATTTTCAAGTATATACTTAAATTTTTTTGTTATAACAATATTGTGGACTTTATAAATGAAATATGCTAACAACTTACAATCGAATCTTAACACAATAAAGATAAAAACTATTGTGGTTGAAAGACATTAACATTGATTCTCATGTAGTGGTTAATTTTGATTTATATACAATGCAATTAAAGTGATTTGTTAACTTGGAAATATGTAATTGGTTTAATTTGGAACATTGGATTTATGTTAATAACAACTTACATAGTTAGCAAAGTGTGTGGATTGTTGGAAATGAGCAATGATTGGGAGTTGCATCACCTAAATATTGTATATAGTCCAACAGCTAAAATTTCAAAAATAAATAAATAAATAGTTTGAGGCATGGGAGTTGTAGAAGAAAAAGAGAGGTGCTAACAACAATTCACTATTATGTTAAGACTCCAAACACATTCAATTATCTGGAAGAAAGTGGTCTTTCAATATGTTTTGCTTTAGATTATTGAGCTTAATGAAAAATGGTCTTTGCTATTTCCATGCAAAGCTTCTCCACCAATGAAATTTGCTTTATGATTCAAAAATACAACCTTACTTGATTCTAATAACTTATTGTGATTTGTCTTGATATGAGGTGGTTTGTTCATTTGTGTTTGTGCTGTTTCCTTTGCACTGAGAAATCACACTTCCCGCTTCTTGCATTTCTAGCTGATGAAGCAATGATTCTTTCTCTAACACTGGAAGACAATTGATAGCTTTGCATAATATTGTATGCTTAGAAACTAACTCCTTGTAGTGATGTAACAATATATCCACATCTTCCATTGATAGATCTTTGCTCTTTGCTTCCATGTATGGATAATTTGATCCGTCTTGCAAAACATCAAAATCTGCAAAGTAGTTTAAAAGTGATTATAAGAGTAAAAGCTATACAAGAAAAATAATAAATTAACCAGCTACCTAAAGTTTTGTTGTGCATTTTATTTGATAACATGCAATCATTCTTGTCTTGATGTTTCATTTGACATGTAGAGTATAATTCATTTGTGACTTTCTTGGCCAATCTGGCTTCTTGCATGCACTCTTCAAATTTGATTTCATCCATTGAGAGGGATTTTGCATTCAAGTCAAGTATAAATGTTTTTGCTGAGACAAGATTTGTGAAATAATATTCAGCTTCTGATATGAGTTTTGTTTGCTTTCTATACAATTTGATGAATTTGAGGTTTGAATGTAACATTGGAGGATTGGCCTGAAAATTACGAAATGCAAGAAGAAATTAGTATTAAAAAAACTAAGGGAAATGTTAACTTGTGCTCTTGGGGTACATGTTAAGAAAACCACTTATAGTAAATTTACATTGGAAAAAACGATTTAAAAATTAATTTTATACTCTAATTAAAGTTTATACACAATTTCCAAGACAATGTTTCTTAATTTAGTTCTTAACATGTGCCCCAAGGGCACAAGTTAACATTACCCAAAAACTAATAGTTGTTTGTAAAAAGTGAAAAAGAGGTCTCGTTTCTCTAACATTTCTGTTATTTCTGTTTTGCGTGTGTTTTTTCACGGGCTGAGCCTAAGTTTTAGGCCCTCACCCTTATTATGGCAGCTTGTTTAGTCCCGTTTTTTCGGACACAAACATTAACGGGACGGTCATGTAGGCATGACAACAGGCGGGTTAGAGACGGTTTTTACCACCCTCAAACTCAAACTTGAATTTTAAAATAATTCTCGTTCACCGCTTCAATCTTCATCGAGGATGGATAATTGAAACTCAAACTCGTCTCAAACAGATTCGAGTTGGATTCGGATATCTCCGTTCCGTCACCATCAATTTAATAAAATCAATTTTTTTAATAAAAATATTTATTTTTCTAAAATCAAATTATATTACAAATAATAACATAAATAAAAGATCACAAAAAAAATTTCTTGCAAACATTTTAAATATTTTAAATAGTAAATACAAATTAAAATATTAAAACATTAATACATATTATCATCTAAATTATAAAAACTAAAACAAAAAAATATATAATAAACGGGTCTGAAGATGGATACGGGGTGACTACTAGTATCTCCATCCGTTTCAATATTTTATAATTGGGAAAAACCCAAACTAAAACTCAGTCAAAACATATGTTTTTTTGTCTAAATCGGGACGGGTTCAGATGACTACATACGAGTTATAAGTTATGTTGCTATGCCTATCTACACGTACGCTGCAAAATTTAGGCTTTAGTGTTGGCAGATTCACCGCGCTTTTATTTTTTTATAGAATAAAACAGATTTAGGTCGCATGTCTACTATGTCAGTCTGCCCTGTTTTTGTGTGGGGTTTGCCACCCCAGTTGTTTGTAGCCTACTAAATTAATTGAAATTTTATGACATTTCTATTCTTAATAAAATATGATGACACTTAATTTTCTTTATATAATCTTTAAAATAGAGTTAAAATTAATGTTTTAAAAACTGGACGAAGGATTTAAACTATATTCGACAATTGGTAAAATATATGTATTATTACGAAAAGGGGCTTGCCTTGCCTTGATGGTAACATATATAAGCACAGGGAGAAAATCGTCAGCTCCAGCTGGAACATGCTCAGACATTGCAGCATTTAGCAACAAATTGTTGATAACCCTACAACAGTTCATTATGCTTGAAAGCTTCTCTTGTGGAGCTTTGAATGCATTGATTTTCTGCAATTCCTTCTCTGCAAGCTATAAATACAGAGAAAAATAATAATATTAATCTATGTACCACTAACATCTGTCTAACCAGTATCTGTCTACACGACACTGACTTATGTGATTTTTTTTATTTTTTTTATTTTTTAAAATTATTATTAGTATTAACATGTCTGTGTAATTTCTAGTATGAGTGTCAGTGTCGTTTCTAGCATCCGTGCCTGTGTCATTATTTCGTAGACATTAAGAGTCATCAATCATACATCTTAGTTAATTTGGAATTTAATCATGCATGCATGCATGATGATGAGGATGATGAGGCATAGCATACCAGCCATGAGGATTCATTATGAAGAACTGGTTGTATATCCAAATGTTGAGGCTTGAGAAAGGTTTGAAGCAAGTTTATTTTTTCTGAGATTTCATGGTTAATCCTTGCTTCCTCAAGAGAAGTACAAAATGTCCGGGAGAATAATTTAGTCATTATATATTTTTCTAAACCCTGCAAATAATATAAATAAAATTGCATTCAGAATCTAGAGACAAAAAAATGAAACATTTATGATTAAAATATGAATATATTCGTCCTGGAACATCAGAGATATGAATTTGATTTTAAACTCGTGACATCTCTCTTATTTATTTTTAAAAGATGAAATTTATTACTAAATTAAAAATAAAAATTTATACCTCCATGGCACAATCAATGTCTTCTTCAGTGGCAGTTGTCCAAAGTGGATGATTTCTAATTGCAACTTCCATTGATGAAAAAAAGTCTTGAACTCTTTTCCCATCATTTTCAGGTTTTGGTTGATAAAATGAAAATGAAACTATGAAGCTAATCAAAAATATTTTCAAGTAACAGTTAGCACAAAACACATAAAATAAAATAAACTTTTAAAAAAGCAATTTGCATATAACAAAGTTAAATATTAACTAACACTAAATAAAATTCATTAACAAAAAATTTTTAGTCTGACTCGATAGATTAGTCTCTACTACGTACAGTCGCACAAGATTTATAAATAAAAATTGGTTATTTACCTCTTAATGGCTCGGACGAGGTCGAGCGAGGAAGGATGTCGCATACGGTGGAGAAAATCATGGAAAGATGTTGATGTTGATATTGATCCTTCCATGGTTAGTAACAAGTGTAAGAATTGAGTTTGAATTGAATGTAGTGAAAGAAGAAGAAGATGATTTGCAAATAAAACAAAGAAGCAAAGTGTTTCAACGATGAGACCAAGAATGTTATGTTGTGGCACAACACGTGATTCTCAACAAACGGTAAACTTAAGAACGTTAGTTAAGTCAAAAGTCATAATTTCATTTTTGGATTAAGGTGAGTTTTGAATAGCTTTAGCTTATAGTTAGAAGTGTCTAAAATAAGTTTAAGGTTTCTCACTTATATATAGATGTTTGGGGAATAGTTGAACGAGAGAATAAGAAAAAGAAATTGTGAAGTTGAAGTTAGATACTACAAATATACAATTTTTAAATTTTTTTTTAAAATAATCTATTTTTTCAACAAAAATCTAAAAATAACTATTTTAATTTTTTTTATCAAAGTGGCATAATTTTAAAACTGAGAAACATGGATACGCCAAATGAAACGGCGCATCTATTTGGAGTTGTTCTCATATTCCTCAAAATACGGCGCATCTCTTTCAAATTGTTGCACATGCGCCATATAAAATTGTTCTCATATATATATATATATATATATATATATATATATATATATATATATATATATATATATATATATATACCACCACTTGTGTTTGTATTTCTCTGTACCAACTTCTCATTTTTCTCTGCACTACATTCTCTTAATATCTCCTTGCATTTCTCAGTTAAAATGGCTTCTTCTTCTTCTTCGTCATTCTCATATATCTATCAGATTCCATGAAGATTCGCCTCTGGAATACATTGACGTTAGAATATCTCAAGAGGAGTCTGATTCGCTGGTTAGATGAAAATATTTCAGATGGTGAAAAGATTAGAAGAATTCAAAGGCTTGTTACCACGTTCAACCAAAATGGAGAAGTTCGTTTTTGGGAGAATTTTATTAATGACCAAGATGTTCATACGTTGATGTATAGTTCTCAGAAAATTGTATCGATGGTTGTAATCGCTTAGTTATGTTATTGAGCTGTTGTATTTGTTTGTTTTGTTTTTTTAATTGTTTAAGTTATTGTTAATTATTGTTGTTGAAAGTTATGATATTAATGGAATGAAAATTATTGTTGATATAAATAGACAAGGTTACATTAAAACTATGATGTTGTGTTTGATCCTACATTGAGACATTTTGTACGATTGTGCCCGGAGTGATGGCACAAACTACATAATTTGACCATTTTGTTTGACGTATCCATCTTCATTCGAATACGCGTGCTAATAGGGCAACCCTTTTTCTTTCTTCGCATAATTTCATTATGTCAGACAATTTCGCCTTCGTATGCAGACCAATAGTCCTCCTTTATTACTGCATGAAAGCTAGTGTTGTATACATTGTATAGACTAATGACTTGGTAAACAACAGCTAGATAGTTGAAAATTTTCGTAGTCACACCAACTCCTATCTAGTTCCACTCAGTAGCATCCCCTCGGCCTCCCTTCATTGTGATCCATTGACTCAACAACATTAAACCAATCTTTATTACAGTCAAACACTATGACAATATGTGTGTTAGCTTTGGCAGCTTCGTCCTTAATGAATTTCATGGAACTATCACTGAACAATTGCCCAGATTGTAAGACAAAACTCCACTTTGAATGTCTGATATCAAAAAGTGCCCCGAGCCTAAAATATATTGCCCTTACCAAAGCGGTTATCGGCAGATTTCGGATGCCCTTGAATACATAGTTCATGGATTCAACGACATTTGTTGTCATGAGGCTTCATCGTTGGCCATTGTCGTATGTCCTGGTTTAATTCTCCAGTTGAATATTTTTGACCCATCTTAATGCACTGCGTCTGTCAATTTAATTTTGTCATGGTAGTGTTTGAAGGAAGACTCTGTTAGTGCATACCCTGTGTTCACAACCTTCTTCCGCAACGTTTTGTCTTTGATCTCTCGCATGAAATTTTGAGTGATGCGTCTTATGCAATACACATACGTTGATGGAGGATCCTGCCAACCGTTATCAAGATTCATGTACGCATTCTCGATTGATGTCTGTCTGTCAGAAATCAAACATAAGTTAGGTTGGGGAGACACATGTAATCATATATTTTTTAGGAAGAAACTCTAACCCCTAGTAGTCTCCCCTTCAACTAGAGAAAAAGCGATTGAAAAATATTTGTTACAAGTTCAGTAAAATATTTGTTATAGCTCAAACACCACAATACATGATCAGTGCACATCTCAATGGTGAGATATTTGACTGTACCATAACCAATTTCAATTTTCGAAACACCGATGTTACTAGGTTTTCAATTAACATAAGATTAAATTTTTTACATGTGAAGACAATATTAGAAAAGAAATTACAGTGTGGTCCAGTGGGTCAAATAATCTACAAGAATCCAGTGTTTTTTGCCGACAATTATGACGAAGATGTCACCAAGTATTTTGAAAGTTTTTTGTACGACTCCTCCCAATTTTCGAACACCATTTCAACTGCCTTAGTCCTAGCTATCCATACTTATCTATACGATGGAGTATAGTTGTATCTTTGAACAATATGCGATATTATGGTACTCACCTTCAAAGGAGGATTGTCACTAATGACACATAATTTTATTACAGATCAACTGAGAGCTGAGTTTGCGATGATCCTGCATTGGATTGGTGATTATACAAGTGTGCTCTGGACCCATAAATCTTATCTTATGATAATAGACCTTATACAGAGTCGGATTCGTTTGGTCGACTCTATAATCAGCTGATAATTCCATGTGATATTGTTTTATAGCTCAGACACAATCTTCTTTTGTATAAAAATTGTCTTCTTTTAATACTCCTTCTGTTTGCATGTATGGGTTGTAAAAAATATCTGTTGATGGTTCATCTGCACTTAAGTTTAGACTTGTCATGTGTTGAGGTGGACAATAAACATAACTGACCGGTAATATGTCTTCCCTGTGGTCGACAGTGGAAGTGTTTACCATTTCATCAACAATTACCTCAGCTTCTTCTTCTTCTTCGTCTACGACTTCGACTTCAACTTGTTCGTCGTCATATTCACAAAAAAAAAACTTGAGAAGGATCAACAAGTTGAGACATTTGTTGTTGTAATATAATATAAAGCTCAATATCATTGAAACCAGAATACTCATGACTGAGAAACATATTATGAACATCTACGTCATCCCGAACGTTTAACTGAAAATTTTTGCATTAATTATTGACAGAAAACACTGGATTCTTGTAGATGATCTGTCCCACTGGACCACACTGTAATTTCTTTTCTAATCTCGCCTTCACATGTAGAAAATTTGATCTTCTGTTAATTGAAACCCTAGTAACATAGGTGTTTTGAAAATTGAAACCGATTATGATACAGACAAATATCTCACTATTGAAATTTGCACTGAATCATGTATTGTGATGTTTAAGCCATAACAAATATTTTACTAAATTTGTATTCGGTAGAATTGCGGTGCAATATTTCAATGTGCTAATGTATGATAAAATGATAGTGTAATAAAATGTTAGTCTCAAATGTATTAATAGACATCTAGTTTCAAGCAAAGCATATTTTTAATGTATTATTGTCTTATTTCAAAAAATTTTGTATATTAATCTTATTTTTAAAATAAAAATATTTACATGTCTCATTTATATTTTCTTATCACCTTCCATGCATTAGTTTTGTCTTCCTTTATATTTTCTTATCTCTTTCCATACTTTAGTCTTGTCTCTTTTATGACTACAAGTCCCTGGTGTATATTGTCTTCTTATATTGTTTAAGTGTCACCAAGACCCTTTATATCTTCTTATATCTTACTATTTTTTTACACTATTTTTTCTCTTACTATTACTCTTTTTCTTTTGTCACATGCCTGCTATCTTTTCTCACATGCCTAGTCTTTATGAAATGTCTAGCATGCATTAATAGACTCACACTTCTTACCAGACAAGTCTTACAAGATCACATGGCTACAATAATGTATTAACAGGCAAACCTTGCATGCATGCATTACACGAAATAGTTTCACACTTCTTACAAGATAAGTCTTGCATGCCTATGTTACAAGACAAGCCTTGCATGCCTATGCTACAAGACAAGTCTTGCATGCTTTGAAAGCCTCACATGTGATGCGTTACACAAGAATCTTGTAAGAGATTTCTTACATGTTATTTAAGGAATCTTGCATGCTTTGCTTTGTGCAGTTGGGTCCTGTCAACTTTCTCTTTAAACTCACAACAAATGCACTTTCTGCTGATGCTCTTCCATCAGTTCCATTTCCTCACATAGACTTGAAATATCAGGGATTATCCCTCCATCGTAATACCTATATATACCATCAGGAACTAAATCATTTAATATAGCAGCTGGTTCTCTGGCTCCTCCATGCTGTAAGAATTTTGTTCTTATAGCATTGCCTGCAATTGGTGATAGTGGATCCTCCTCGCAAACCTTTTTCCATATGGTTGCAGCAAAACATTTGGCATACAAGTAGCTATAATACCCTGCACAAAAGAGAAAACAGGTATGATGAATAATCGACTATAATTAAAATTCAGTAATAAGAAACATGAACTTAATGATATTTCTGGAAGGTCAAGATCATCAATACAGTTCAAGGGATTAAAGGAAGTTCGAATTTTATAACCACCTGCACCATAATTAAGGAGATGACTAAATCGGGACTCCCAGTGTGTGCCTTCTACATGTTCCAGATTGGTATGTTTTCTTTTCAGGTCTGCAACAACAGAACCACTACCACCAAGAGGGAGTGGCTGTTCCCCAAAGAGTGTCTGGTCAACTAAGGCATAAAAGATCTGACAGAAAAAACAGCGGTTATGTTATGCTGATTATTATTTCATAAATAGAAAACTATGGTATGATGCTGACTTAAGACACCGCCCAGTCCTCCCTCAAACAGAAATAAAGAAAAAGAAAAGGAAAGACACCTGACGTTGCAGATCAGTTGCAGCAAACATGTTTTTGGCACCCAGCATTGACTCGACCAGCTTCTGAGGGATCTCATCACCTGTTGAATAGTGTTTAGCAAATGTTTTCAAAACTCGATAATCCCATGCATAGTATCTGTGCACCCAAAAAAAATACCAAGTCAATCACAAATTAGCAAATCAATACCACAGCATCCGCATGCAAGAGGATATAGCAAGTTTTTGACAGCAATTTCTTCCCGATTCCATGTAGAACACTTGTCAAGGTTCCATACACAAAAACATTATTGATTTCCTCAATTCATTTATGATTGTTGAATTATTGATTTATGTGTCTAACTGATATGATTTACTAACTCAAATCCTAATAACAAATGAGTTTGATTCTAGCAATGTTGACTAAAAGCTTATTTTGGTTCCGGAATATTTCAGTTTTCTCAAACTCCAAATGCATCTCTCCATTGTGCCATCATCAACCACATCTTTTACAGTGCATTTGGGTAAAAAAACTTACAAGCTTAGCCTATTCTAGAGAGCTTAGTTAAACACCTATTCATGAGCAATTTTAGGGACTTACTGAAATAAGCTAAAAACAAGGCATATCATAAGTTATTTTATAAATGTGTCCAAACACTAGTATAAGTGTTAAGGCTATGTGATAAGCTCAAATTAATTTTGTTTCCTTATGTGCCCAATACTTTATTTGCCACTTTGATTTAGGGTTAAGACTTGAGAGAGTGTACTTCTTGCAGCATTCTACTTATTATCTCAGCAATAGAAAATTTGACTCACTCGAAGAGGTTGGAGGGTATTTCTGCAAAATCTAGAACCGTTCTTGTGCCAGAAAAATGTTGGTAGTCCTACAAAGAGAACATGACAGCATCAAATTACAAAAGTAACATCAGTAACCTGTTTTCAAAACATTCTATGATAAGTACAATCATTCATTAATTTCTTGTTATCTGGTTCACTATAAAATTTGGTAAATTGCAAGACAATTCATGATTACAATTCAAAAGTCATTCAAACAATATCATCAAAGTTTAACTCTATTTTCCCAAATCATGTTCATATGTAGTATATACATCTTTAGAATATTTGATGAGAAGATATTTTGCTGCTATATGTTAAGTGTTACTAACAATTGAATATGTTTCAAGTGTTCTATAAACAGTTTAATAAAGATAACCGACAATGTACACAAATTTTTCACACACATCAGTATTGTCAATGGCGGAAAGAAAAAATCTGCCATGTATACATACCATTACAGCTTATGGCTAAAAACTCGCCATGCAATTCCGCCATGTAACAAAACTGGCATACATTCAGTCATATTTTAGCATTTTATTAGAGTAAATATGTCTTAAGAAGTAATATTACAGTATATACTTTTTCAAAAAGTATTATGATATATAAACTTCAACACACAAACAAAAAGTGAAACAAATATTACATGTCCTCAATAAACCACTCACTTAACATAAAAATCATACTGATTGTTTATTATGAAATCAAAATCAGATCCTTATGATTCTGATTGTATAGCTATTAGCATATATTTCCTGTTTTAAGATAGCATTTATAGGGAATCAATTTCCTATTTTCAGCATTATTTGATAGTACAAAATTAAATTCCTTCTCCTATTTATACTCCTTATGTAATCAATTTTATCACCAAGTGAATAAACAATCACTTCTCTGCACCGATAATTCTGGAATTATATATTTATCAATATGGTCTTCAATCAGAGAAAGCAGTTTCCCTTTGTAAACTGTTGATGACAATCGACAATCGTGTGTGTTTAATTCCTAGAGGCTCTAATCCTTTAAGCAAACCAACACATTAATTGTAGAGATATTTGAAAAGAAAGTTATTAACTTTGAAAACTTATACTTTACATAAATTATAATTGCCTAATTTCCATCACCAACCCAAACTCCCTAAATGTTCATACTTGGCTCTACCACTTTATATAGCTTTGTCCTCATTTTGTAAATCTAAAATTTGCTCATGAAAAATTTAAGAGTACCGTTCTTGAAAGCAGTGAATGAAGAGCGTGTCCAAACTCATGAAATAAGGTTTCCACTTCCCAATGATTAAGCCTTACCGCTGAAGGATTCCGTGAACCTGAAAAATTACATACAAGAGCTACAATCTACAAAATCATCAGAATCAAGAAACAGTTTACCGCTGCATTAAATAAAGTTATAAAGCAATTAACCCAGTGAAGTGCTTATATGAGCTTGATTTTTGTAAATAAAAAACATATCGGGAAGAAAAACACATTTATTGAACAATACTCCCTCCCTCGGTCCCTAATCATTGGTTCTTCATTGGCCCTTTTAGCTTTTTATTTGTCTTGAAACTTTGGTTCTTTTAGAAAATCAAGATACAATTAATGATGGTTTTCCTTTTGTACCCTTACAAAAACCAATAGCATGCATTAAATGAATTTCACTTTTAGCAAATAAATTAAGGACAAAACGGTCAGAACTTATCTAGCTTTATTATTTCTTTATGTGTGAGCTCAAATCTTGAAGGACCAAAGATTAGGGATGAAGGGAGCAATGCATTAGCTCTAAGAAAATCTAAGCAATTACTAATATTCCCCCATCTAGTCTAATATTATGTGTCTCATTTGCGATATTTACTTGTTCCATAATTTGTCTCTTTACATTACCAAGGAAGCATTAATTGCTTTTTTCCACTAATATACTCTTATTTATTGTATCTCAACTTACCTAACAATTCCATGAACTACTATTAATATGAATATTTCAGTAAATAAAACTTATTTTATTATTGAAATCAGCACAACTAATCATTTCATTAAGAATTGTGTGCAACTCAAATGAGATGCTTATAATGAGACAGAAGGAGTATATATTAACAGCCATCAAAGAATAATTACTATCTAGGTGCTCCGAACACTTACAACTTAACGGATAAATTTTTGAGTTAGATGCAAAAAACGCCATTGTGCATTTGAGAGAAATCTCCTCTCTTAATAATACCCGCACATCCAATTTCTATGGACCGCTTGTGTTAAGAAGCCCACTTTAATGTTGTTGGAAACTCTTATATTGGGAGAAAAGGAAATTCTGCACCCTGTGGTTTAGCTAAATTAGCCCCTTCAATACCAAACCAAACTTTGATAGAAGAATGTCCTAATGTAATTGAAAGCATTGTTGTCACTTGTCACAAGCACCTTAATGAATGAAATGTTCTCTTTTTCCTCTCTTTCTAAAACCGTGTTTTTCTACCTGAGGATGTATCACTTATATTTTCTCTTAATATAACAATCTTTATGAAAACTCATGACAAAAGGCACTGGCACTGCATATTTGAACAAAAAAAAAGGCATAAGGGAATGAAGAAACGTTCACATACAGGAAGTTGGTATTCTGTTTGGGAAATCCTGCGACCTCCTTTAATTGCAAAATGAGCACAACCAGGATACTTCCCCTTTCTTGAGTACAAATCAAGGTAGAGATATCCCAAGTCACCCTGAAATAAGTTTGAGTTTCAGAGCTTTAAAACTGAATAAAAAAAAAATAACAGTCTCGATTGGCAGCACATATAAAGAAGATGATTGGTAGCTCCAAAATTCGATATTGAATTCATAGTCAAAGATATGATTTTTATATAAACAATAAAACTACAGAAAATCATTGCTGAATTAAAAGTGTTTCTTCTATCTCAACACTTTAGAGTTTTATCCGTTGGAAATTCACTTCAAATCACAAAGATTTCTACCCTAAATACCTCGTCAGGATGATGAAGACAGAGTTTAAGCACTTGGGGATCCCAAGATTCACCAGATGCAAGAGGGACACTGTGACAGATCACACCAAACAATGACTTCACTAGAACCTTCAAACCCTCAATGCAGTTTGACAAAGAAAAATATGATGCTACAACCTGCATACATGGTTTTGCATTTATGTTAAAAACAAGCCTGGGTGTATTAATGATGAAAAAACATGCAGGTTTATCATATTGTACCAAAGAATCCAATTTATAAACAGAGGACTTCATCATTGTCGTGTAATAGGCTTCATCCCACGGCCTTACATCTCCACTATTCTGACCGCTTTTCTCTCTCTTGAATTTTGTAAGTAGAATGAGCTCCTAAGATTGTATGGAAAAATAAAATCATTTTTTTCAGGTACAAGCACAAGCCATAGACTATAGCACCTTTACTCCCAAGAATTTACCCAACAGGAATCTACATTCTATACCTCTGTAGACTTTGCCTGAACCAGCTTGCTCATTTCAAGTAAAAATAACATTACAACTTTCGGCGATGAAGCCATATTGGGCTTAACAGCAAGTTCGGCATAAGAGCCACACCCCATTATCTGGACCAAATTATCAAATGGTAAAATCAATTAGTACTAAAGTCCAAATAGAAGACGCAATAAGCTTTGCTGAAAAATACCAGAGAAAACTATTAACTTTTAAGTCGACAAAAATGGCACTCTATCAAGATTTTGATCAAATCCTCCAACCTACTTATAATTCTTAAAACAAATGTCAAATTAGGTAAGTGAGTTACATTTTCTTTTGTTTTTAGTAGAGTTGGTTCATTTTTCTTCTAATGCTGATAAAAAAATGTGGACTCTTGACTCCTGAGGTTCGATTTATTGTAAATCCAATAATTAGTTTGTTATTATCAAGGTCAAATTCAAAACAAATGTAAAAAAAAAAATAAAGAAAACAAGGTCTAATGTAAAATCATAATATGGCATTGACCGTCTATGAACTTGTCTAGCTCACGAAAATTACATATGCAATATTACGAATCTCAAGACACCTGTCCCTATGAGCCAGCTGTCCCACAGAAGGTTCTAGAGCCTCTAGGCCCTAAACCCGAACTATAAAGTCAAAAAGAGGACTCAGTCTCTGGTACACACTATTCTAAAACCCTACACCTCACACTTACAACCGTCACAGACTTTATCGTCAGAGTGTTTGCAGGTACACCCCCTACCATCAAGCGTATTACGAAGATGGCAATACCAGAGTTCGTCGGCAGATCCATTATCATCAAAAATACTAGAAGAAAATGTTTTACCAAATCCCTACCATAATTACACAACGCTACCTTTTTTTAGTCTTTCTATCAGCATTCATTGTTTTGTATTTTTTAGAGGATAACATGTCCTTTTTTATTCTTTTAGCTTAAATAAAAGGGAAAAATCAGAAATGTCAAACGTTTTTGCATAGCTATAGCAATATATGCCTGGGATCTAGAAAACATGTACAAGAAACAGTAACAAAAAATGAATAAAACAGACAGTATAGACCCTTCTGCTACAGCACCAAACAACGGGCTTAAAAAGATACAGGGTGCCAAATATTCAGACCTGAGCTTGCTCATGTCGAGCAGATATAAGCCTCTGTAGGACATCAACATTTGCATGTGGAACAGAATTTCCTCGTATATATACCATTTTCCTTATCTTCAAACACAGAACAAAATATCAATTCAAGGCTAAAGTGGAAAAATAAATTATGAGTTTATTGTTTAGA
This sequence comes from Lathyrus sativus, assembly GCA_963859935.3. Lineage (NCBI taxonomy): Eukaryota > Viridiplantae > Streptophyta > Magnoliopsida > Fabales > Fabaceae > Lathyrus > Lathyrus sativus. Next base: position 32,771 of record CAWUDS030002119.1, read on the forward strand.
CTTGTTTGAGCTAACCTACAACATTCATCACTACTCTAACACTGGTTAGTTGAGAGATGAGATAAACAGTGAAAAAAGGGATAGAGAGTAGATTTAATAAATTTTTGACATAAGAGAAAGAGGGGAAAATAGATGAGAAGTGCCTTTCTCTTCTCCATTATTTAATTGGATAGAAAGTGAGAAGAGAAAAATGTTAATATTTTAAAATGACAAAAATACCTTTAAACTGAAAAAACAATATACTTTCATTATTTTTTTTTTCTCTCTTCTACATGGCCATATCCTGTTATTGAAATACTAAAAAGGATCCAAACCCTGGTTCCAAATACTTTTTCTAATTCACTTTAATTTACAGGAAACTCCTTAACAATACTTATGCTTAATGCTTCTTACAAGAATTAGCATATTAGTAAATTCCCAAATTGTTGAAGGGAATCTACCTCATCATCTGACGACAACTGCAGCACAGAATCTAGAGTTCGTGAATCTGTTGTAATTCGAAATCCTTTCTCTTTAAGGGTGTACTTGGACCCTAATAAATCCTTAGTTAGTGAAGGTTTTGATTTGTAGATAGGCTTGACAAGATGATGCAAGTTTTTGGGGAAGCGAGATGAAGGATATATATCAACAGTTCCTGGGTCGATGATAATATTTTCATTGTACCTAATCAAGTCAAACAAAAGAAAATGCAAACAGATCAAGAGCACAGCAAAAGCAGACCTACTTCAAACATGTTATAACTTGCTTTTGGAAGCAATAGTAATGAATAATGATGCAACAACTGAATTTTTATCACAGATGGAAACAGTTCAAACTGTTATCAACTCCTGTCGAGTTAAATTGACAGCAAAAGCAATACTGTCACCAAAAAAAATTTAATTCTCTCTTTTTTTGTCTTGCTTGAAAAGCCAGCCTATAGACTTTGCATATTGAAAATACTATGTTAAATATCTGTAGGTCCTTAATCCTTAAATAGCACTGTATTTTTAATTAAAAACTTTTAACCTAGTCCTTATAGTTTTAAAATTTTACGATTACATCCTTACAAACTAACAGGGTGAAATATTCCGTTAAGTATTGCTCAAATAGCATGTTAATGTGGCATTCTAACACTTCACATCATCCCTAAACGATGTCCTGCACTGTGGAGGTTTTCTTTATATAGACCAATGACATCAACTAATTCATCTAGCCAACTTCACATCGTGCAAATTTTTTTTTTGCTAGCACTGCTGATAAACTGTACAATTACTCTAAGCTTATACGAGGAATTTAAATGTCTAACAAATTTATTAATGTGAAATTATTGGGATTGAAATTTTGATGCACAAACTTTTCAATGATGTAATCCTTTTTTCATTTACTGTGTAGCTTTAGAGGACGTGTTTTCATTACATGGTACTGGAATTTGTTTAGCCACAGATACCAAAGAAACAAATTTATAGATATACGGAATGTTTGAGAAACATAATGCTTCTAATAAAAATGAATTATTCAATTTTAACAAGCAAAACAAACATCTACTAATTCACAAATATCGGTTATAAACATACTTACTTTCTGCATAGATGAGAAATTTCAATATCTAGCTTGTTTACTCGATCTAATTTCTCTGCAAACAAAGAGATTCATATAAAAAAAGATTTCAAAGGAAAAAGGTCCCTACATTGTTTTTGAGAATATAGCATTGTGCTGTGAGAAATATGGTTACCAGGGCAAAGATGAATTCCGCCCCTTTCCATGTCAACTCGTAAACTTTTAACTCCCCTCTGAGTTTCCTCAGAAAGCATATGACATTCTTGCTCGGCTTTCTTCACCGCATCATAGATATCATGACTTGTGTTCAGATACTAAAAAGCAAACATAGGAAATACTCATTAGACATTTACGTAACTTGAGTTTTGACATGGTTTGATATTCTATTTTAGAGTTTGTGCTTCCTTTTTTCTCATTATCTTCCTAAATCCGTATAATTTTGACTCAAATTATTTTAGTTTTAGAATTTAATCCCCTCAAACATCGAACACTTAGAAAAGTATTTTAGATTCAAAATGCTGACTTTAGAACCTTGTGATATTGACAACATTGTAACTGTGTTGCGGTTCAGCCATGTCGTAAGAGACCTTAAAAAACTACAACAAAAAAGTAACAAAATTGCTACAGCTAACCGTCTTAAATTGATCTTGGGATGGCAAAGAAAATGGAATTTGCTAAACCTTATTTGGTTATACAAATAAATGAAAAATTCCCTGACACAAATTAATCACAGGTCACCTCACATGTAGATATTCATTAATTTTCATTGATGCCTTGTCAGCCTCCTCAACAAACTCCCTGATTTATCACATAAGAAAGAAAAATGAGTTATAAGTTACAAGGAAACACAAACATAAATTAATTAAAAAGAAGTAAGCGGAGTTGTTTTGCCTAAAGAAATGAAATTTTTTACTTTAGTCCACTAAAATCTAAAATGACAGTCGAAATGGCCTCTGCCTTAACTAAAATATCCCTTAAAATCATCCTAAAATGATCAATTTGATCAACAATGAGATTTTGAATGACCAAATTAACACTTTTTATTTCTTGGGGACCAAAAGATCTGTGTTTTTTCTCCAAGATAAGTTTAGGCCTTTATTCCAAAAGAATTACATAAGTTATACTAATAAATTCTACCAAAAAAAAAGGACCTGTTTGGATGGGTTTGCCTGCACAATTCAGCAGAGTCAACAACAGAACAAACCTGTAAAATCAAAAATCATAAGTAATTGCAACGCAATAGGATAAAAAAGTTTAAACAATATAGAGATAAATTTTTTAAGATTTTATAAATAAGTAGAAGCATTATTGTGTCTGATTACCATAATGAAAATCACTTTTTAGAAACAAATTTGTCAGCAAAAATGAATTTCTAGAAAAACTACTCAAAACAGCTTCTTATTTGAAGCAGATTATAGATGTTTATTTCAAATACTCATTTTCTTTTTTAAAAGCTGTAACAATGAGATGAATTGTAAACTATTTAAAGTGATTATTTTGTTTTAAAAAAAACTTAAACAAACAGGTTGTATAGTAACAACTACAATACAAAATACTACTCTACTTCCTATATACATGTCTTTTGGAAATCATAAAATGTACATCGCAGAGCGGAATGGAGTGGAATATCATAAAATAAACGAAGTGGAATGGAACAGAATGAAGAATTCATTCCGTCGTTTGAAAATTATAGGACTAGGAACAACACAAAATTTTCATTCCGCCCAAATCGGAGGGGAAGAAATATGATGATAAGGGATGGAATAAAATGGAATCCATACCACTCCATTCCACTCCGCTGCATCCAATTTTAAATGATCCAAACAATGAAATACCACTCCATTCCATCTTATACCGCTCCACTCCATCCGATTCTATCAATCCAAACAAACCCACCTTGCTTTGCTTTGCACTAATCATTTAAATGAACAAATTTCAACTATACTCTTACTTTTCACCAACTCACTAACACTCCTAATTATATTTATATATAAAAATAAAAAATAATTAAAAATAAAAACTTTCTTAATTAATGTAAGTGTAAGTAATTGTTAAGATAATTGACAAGAAAAGGAATAATTAAGATAAATAAGAACAACTTTTGAAGAAAAAAATCGAAATTCAAAAGAAACATTCAGTAATAATCAAGGTTTTAAAAACCTGTTCGCAAAAACATCCGCGACAAAACTGTATCATAAGGTGCCAATACCGATATTGTTTTTATGATGAAGAACAACATCACCGCGATCACAATTAGTGTCGCAACACCTATACACACCGAAATCGCAAAAGTATCTAAGCGACAGCGACCTTTACTTAAAACCTTGGTAATAATGAATAAAAACGGTTAGTTACCGTGTCAGAAATCTCGTCCATTGCTCGCATGATTTCGGAAGCTGAGGGTTTGGTAGAAATGTAACTCACGAGTTCTCCAGACCTGAAAATAAAAACAAAATATGAATAGCAAAACAGAAAAGGTTTAGAATAAGAAGCGATGAATGAATTGAATTGAATACCTTTGAATGGCTTCATCTACGAAAGATTGGAATCCGTTTGGGGATTTCAGGTGAGGGATGCCGTAGAGACCTGTAGTGGAGAAGTTGCGGCGGCGGAGGAGAGTGAGATTGTGCCGGAATATTTGAACGGTTTTGTTCCGAGCAACCGCGAGAGCAACAGTAGTCCATAACATGGTTATTGGTTTTGGTGCATTCGATTTGATCGGAATCTGGAAAATGGTATAGGCTATGGTATGGTATGGCGCTTTTTTTTTTTCAAGTGAGAAATGGAATTGCTCTATTGCTTGTGCTAACACAAGTTATATTTTGGAGATTTGGTTTATCAGACTTTAATTTTTTTTTTAAAGTTATCAATATCAATTTAGTTTTAAATTATTGTTGCAATAAGACATTCATTTAATCGGATGTGAAGAGTGCGACGCAATGTGCAGACAGTCATCTGATTAATTTAGACGTAATGCCTACCTGTCTTAGGGGACGAAGCTACATGTTTCAAGTCAGGATGGGAATACATGTTTTTTGTGTTTGCTCTTTTCACTTTGCATTTAGGCCTTTCGCCTTAGGTCTTGTGAATAGTCTATAATACTTGTCCCCCAAGTCTTTGTTTTTGCTTTTGGCGATGGTTTATTGTATATGTCCTTGTTTAATGGCTTGACCTAAATAGATGAAGAGATTTGATGGAACGCCCCTATTGTTGGGAATAGACGCATTAAATATCTTTCTTAAATTAGGTAATGTGTTATATGCTAACAAACAATGATGTTTCCACTATTTTATGGAACTCGAGTACTTTGAATAATTTTTGATGAAATCTCAATTGTTGGTAGTGCATATCATATTTTCCAATGTAGTGAATCGTATGGTCCTCGGTGGATGAGATACACATAAAAAGGTTCTTAAAGTATCATTTTTCCATTTGCAAACTCTAAAAGTTCTTCTTCTTTGCATTGTTAACTTCGCCATTTGTTGTGTGCCCTTTTGCATTGATTTTCTAATTAGGTTTATCTGTGGCATCTTGTTTGATGATATATGAGGTGCATAAGCAAACCATACTGCTCTTTTAAGGTAAAGTCTACACTTTTCTTCTTGTTTTAGTTTCCTTATCTGTTATGGCTTTTGAAAAATAAGTTTATCACATATTTGATGTTCGAATTTACGTTAGTTGTATGCTTTGATCAATGTGTTATTTATTCATATTAGCTTTCTCTATGTTAACAACATTTTTTCAAAATGAAAATTCCGCCTTATATGTTTTGCAAGGCAAATTAGGATGATTCACGAGTATGGGTGGATCAGGAGATGTTGGACATCGCCTCTACATTCGCCTCTAAGGACGGTTTAGATAGAGTTTTCGCCGAGGTGGGATTCCCGTCTGACTATGGAGTGCTTAATTTTGAGAAAGATAAAAAGGTGTGTATTAAGTATGACAGGTATGTCCTCTTTCAGTGTGCCTATTTTATTTGATAGGTTTATGTCTCTCGTTTAACAATTTTGAAGTTGGCCTTCTAAATCACTTATTAATCGTCTTTTTGCAGCTACATCCGATGTGCTAAAGCATTAAAGTCTTTCAATACTGGTGTGAATACAAGAAGAGTGTGCATACATTTAGGGATAACAATTGTACCCATCCCCAGTAGGTACCCGCAAAATTTACCCACAACGGATAGGTAAAAACCCACAAAATGGGTACGGGCATAGACAATTACCGACTAAAATAAACGGGTATGGGTGGGGGTATGAGTATCTTAGTACTCAGTCCGTCCCATACCCATATGATATATATTTATATATTTTTATTTTCATTATCATGTACATATGTTAATCTAACAATTTTATTAAATACATCACTATTAAATTTTTAAGAATTTTAATATAAATGTTTATTTATTTTTTAACTCGACAATAACATCCTCAAATTTTTTAAAATGTTGTTAAAAAATTAAAATGACATGATAAATTACAATTGATTGATCATTTTTATTAAAAATGCGGATAAACGGGTATGGGTATGGGTACTTAGGTACCCGTAAGGTACGGTACGGGTACAAACGTATGTGCCCACGCGGGTATGGGCTTGGGTACAAAGATTTTTTTAAATTGCGGATTTGGGGACGAATATTATAGTACCCTGCTCAAACTCTGACCATTATCACCCCTACATACATTGACCCCTTCTCCCATCTTTTTAAAGCCCAACGTAGCTTGACTGCTTCTATTAAGGGCCAAAGCTTGCAATATCATTGGTTGTGCCCCAGGATGTTTGATGTCTATTGAAATAATGTGAAGCACTTAAAGGATTAATTTTTCTTGGTCATTTTTCTCAACTAAGAAGCTCATGCAAAAATCTACACCATAGACCTCGGGCGTCATTACCACTGTTTGGACATATTTTCTAAGTTTTGACGTCAAAGCCACTTATTTTTTTCAAAACTATGGTTTTATGCGTTCAAGATGAACGATTTGACTCAATAAGACATTTTTCTGAAAAGGCAATTGGTATCCTTCTCCAAGGATTTAGGTTACATTAAGGGTGTTACCCCCTCTTAATTCGGCATCAAGAAGCAATTGAAATGGGTCATATAGACACGTTTGTTGGTGGAAGTCAGCTCGAAATAGGCTAGGAAGGACACTTTTGGTGAGCAAACTTGGGGATCTTCTCTTTTTCGAATATCATTAATGATTTCCTTTATAACATATTAGGAATTTCCCTACAAATAAGGTGCAATGTGTGAGAACAACGCAACAAATAAGGACAACTTTCTGGTTTACCCCCTTTTGGCCGACGTTACCAATATTATGGCCATTAGAAAGGTTTTGGCGATGGACGCCACAACTATTTTGATTACTCGAGACATGCCTACTATAACACAAGTGGAAGTATAAGATTTACCTAACCAAGTTACTTTGGCATATGCTCAGTGTTCATCATGGTCCGATGATGGAGAAACTTGGATCTTAGTCCTAGACTTGAGGATATTCAAGCGGAGAGGTCGCTTGCTAAGCATCCCTAACTTATAGTGCAGGATTCAAGGAGGCCCAGCTCCGTAAGGAGTTATGTGCCAGTTTTGTTTGGGTTGCCTCTTACATTGTTGACCCACCATGTTCCGAGGACGGCTATGGAGTATTTGTATTTCATCTCTGAGGAAGATTATTCTTATTTCTAAAAAAACTAACAAATCTAACCGAGAGAAGTTATTAGACATGGCTTAATATACATGTCAAACATCAAGCGTCATGGCCATTGGCGTTGCCGGACGAGGAGAAGTTTTCTTGCCAACTACCTTAAAATGGAGAAAGAAGTGCTCTAAGAACATGTTAGTTTCATTACTATATCGATTTGACATTATAATGGTCTTTCTCATCTTTCCAGTAGTCAAACTTTTCACCATCAAAGATTGGTGGTTTGACACTGTAATGATCTTTCTCATCTTGAATAGGATTAGCATTAGCTGCAGCCATGATATCTCTCACAAATACTGGATCGATATTGAAGACGGTAAAGTGTTGATAAAACTTTTTTATCACAATCAGAACCGGAGCTCTGATGCTAATTGAAGGTATGAGAAAACACAAGAAAGGCGGGGTTTGAATTGGATTTTCAAAAATGAAAGCTTTTTTTGAAACTCAAACAAAGGTCACAAATAGACTAACAAGAGAGAAGGACACACGATATATCCTGGTTCACTTGAAAACTATTAAGCTAATCCAGTCCACCCGCCAAGGTGATTTCGCCTTATTCACAAGGACTTAATCCACTATAATCAACAGATTACACTGCACTAGCAACAACTGGTGACTAACACAAAGATTAACCATCTCTTCTTAAGGTTTATGACCTAAGTGGTTCCTTAAGGAAATACAATCTGCACTAGCAACCGCTGGTGACTAACAACAAATACTAATCATCTCTTCTTAAGAATTCTGACCTAACTGGTCTCTTAAGGAGTTACAAACAACAGTTTGAACAAAGATGTTTACAATAAAATTGCTTCTGCATAAGCAAATATAAACATTATTAATAGCTCAATTGACTAAAGACACTATTGCAGTATGAACAATGTTCTTTCTTTATATTGTGATACTTCAATACTATAACTTTAGTTTTTCATAGATCGTTTTCAATCAAAGTGTAACCTTTGTATTAATCGTTGTGAAGCTTCTTATTTTCTTCAAGTAATCAAGTCCTTATATAGCCAGAAAAAGATCCGTTGGAGGGTAGATCAGAAATATCCTTTAGGTAGCTGGCGACTTGAAATAATGTCGTTACGTAGGGATGAAAATCGTACATAAAGGTTGTCCTTTGTACCACCAAATCAGGGTAGTGAAATGGTAGTGGAATGAAACTTTGAAACGTACTATGTACTATTTTCCCTCGTAAATGATTGAGCTTATCTTCTTTACATCAGAGGTTTCTAAATATAGATGATTGAAGCATGAGTAAAAGATTTGATCACTAGGTCTTCAGAGTGTTGAGTCTTTAGAGTTTTTAGAACTTGTTCATCAGAACCTAGTCTTCAGAACGCCGTCCAACAAAACTTTGTCTTCAGAGTCTTCAACACTTATTCTTCAGAAACTCAAGTCTTCAGAGTCTTCAGAACTTCGTTCAACAAAACCTTATCTTTAGCACTTAGTCTTCAGAAAATAATGGTTTACGAAGCTAGAAAGCCTTCAGAAGTAAAGTATCAGAATCATGATCAGAGGCAGAAACCAAGAGAACATTGCAATAACAACATATTGTCTTCTTAGAATATTTCTGAGTGATAGTAGATCAGAAGCATACTTGCTTCTTATAGCGCAAAAATGACTTTGGTCAGATCAGAGTGACAATGCACATGGTCTCTATTAGAGTCAGAGCTTTCTCTATCAGAGTCAGAATCTGTTTGTTAAATCTTCAGAAAAACAAACGTTAGAGTACCAAAATTGTTCTCACACAAATACTACTTTATTATTATCAAAACTTAGGGATATCTGGCAGAACAAAATCTTATTCTAGACAAAAATATTGTTTTAGTCATTTTAGTTATTTTAAAATATCAAATTAGTCCCTTAAGTTTTTTTTTAACGCTTTGATCCATTTTTTAAAATCTCCGTTACAATAAATTATAAACTTATATACCATTTGAACTGGTTTTTCACGCTGATCACGAATATGCAATCAAATTTATCAAACAAGTTTCGGTTCATGAGAATCGTGTAAAAATGGACGAAATAAATAATAAAAAATCATCGATCCTACCAAAATAAGCAATCAAACGCAAAACTAATTCCATTTTCGTGATCAGTGCGAAAAACCAATTCAAATGGTATATGAGTTTGTAATTTATTGTAACGGAGATTTTTAAAAAATGACTAAAGTGTTACAAAAAAACTTAAGCAACTAATTTGATATTTTAAAATAATTTAAAGGACCTAGACAATAATTTTGCCCTTATTCTAACATAACTATACCCCCACCTGCCTCCATGTAACACACCCGCCCCCGTCTCCAAACTCAACCGGGGATAAAAATTTACCGTCCAGATTCGCCCCTAGTAAAGAACGGGTGCACCCGCCCCCACTCGCAAAAAAATTATTTTTTTAATTGCAATAAAAATTAATAATTTAATTAAAAAAATTATTATTTTAATAAATAAATAAATAAATTAAAAATTAAATTAAAAAATAAATATTAACTTGATTTATTTAATTATTTTAATTGCAATAAGAGCATTAATAATTTAATTAAAAATATAATTAATAAATGAATATTAAAATAAGTAAAATTTGGAAATTAAAGTAAAAATGTATTATCTGGGGGCGGGGGCGGGGGCGAGTGCGGGCGGGTCTTAGTGTCTTCCCGCACCCGTAGTTAAGAACCGGGTTTCTCCCGCACCCGCACCCAATTAAATTAAGTTTTTCCCGTTAATTTTCGGACAGATCAGGCGGGTGCGTGCGGATCCAGGTTTGTTTGTCATTCTTAGATGAAACGTTCGTTTGTTAGTTGTCGTTTTATAATTCTATGGAAGAAGATGAATGTGGATAGTTTTACAAATTGAGGTAAAGAAGATGAAGTTGTTGTTGTTTAAGGAGTTGAAAGTATCGTGACAATATTTACATTTGTTTTATTAATTTTGAATTGTAAAAAATAATATATTATATGAATATTATAAAATTAATATGTTAGAGATTTAGTTGCAAATATTTTAAGGAATTAGTTGTTGTTATAATAATGAATTTAATTGAAATGCACTACAGTGTAAAGAAGTGGTACGCTATCAGTGAATTATAATTGTTAAATTTTTAAAAATATTTGATTTGTTTTTCTTTAATCATATATAAAATATAATTTGTGAATGATTATGATGCACTCACAGTGTAAAACTACTGATTTCGTTCAACTTGGTTATCCATTTAACCGTTCTTTTGAACACTATTTACGTTACATTGTTGGCTCTTGTGATGGAATTCTCTGTCTTGCCGATTTTCATAACTCTTTTGCTGTATTGTGGAATCCTTCTATTCGAAAATTCAAGGAATTGCCCTCTTTCGAAAAGCCAAAAGTGGTTGGTTCTGCCAAGTTTGGCTTTGGCTATGATCATGTTTCTCATAATTACAAAGTGGTTGTTCTTTACAAGAACTATAGGAGTGGTATCAATGAAGACACAACTAAAATAAAGGTTTATAATTTGAGAACCAATTATTGGACTAGCATTCAGACGTTACCTTTATTCTAGGTACTGCAGATTGAAGTAAGGAAAAGATTCTTTTGATGCTACAAACATTAGGTAACAAACAATCTAATGGTTTCTTTTTATGATATTTGCTTATTTATTCAATTTTTAATTGTGTTTGATTTCCATTTTCAGTCCACCCTCCTCTTTCTTGCATGATCATTCATAAGCGTGTCTTCAAGTTCAATTTTTTCATTAGTATATAAATGTACATGTTCGTATGTCACGATATCCGATACTTGTCGGTGTCTGACATTTATATGACACATGTCGTAAAAGTCAAATAAATATCGAAAAAGTCAGGCAAATACTTTTAAAAAATTGGTTTTTTTTTCTTTCCTTCGACACATTTTAAATTGGTGTCAATATCCATATGACGCTCGCTCGTATAATGCGTATTCCATAGTTCAAACAAATTTTCTTTAAAAAAAATATGTTTTTCTTTCCCTCAACACACTTTATATATTTTCTAGACAAATCTTACCCACGATTAGAAGGGTTATATATGTATTTAAACAATATTATCAATGAAAAATTAAACGTTAATTTTGATTAAAATATTTTTAACTCTTTTGATATTAGATAAATAAATAAAACTCAAATATTATGACATATATAGCAGTGTCGGTGTCTTAGATTTTTGACATATCGGTATCAAAATGTCTATGCCAATATCGTTCTACAATGTCGTGTCGAAATCTATGCTTCAAAGTGAAGAGTGCGTAGGAGAAAAAGATGAAGCTGAGAAATGAACTACTTAGTTAACTAAAAAACTATGAGAAACGAATTAACTACCTAGTTAACTAAAAAACTATAATCTAAGCAGCAAATGCTAAGTATCTAATATTTTAATGAGTATTGTTATTCCTATACTATTTTTTACACTAAATACTTCCATTAAACACTGTTTACTGTATAAATTACCGTATTTATACGGTAAATAGTATTTTTATTTATTTTTAAATAAAAAATAATATTTATAGTACGTGAATAATGCGTAAACAGTAAAAAATACCTAGTACGTGAAAAATATTCACAAACAGTATCTCTAAAATAGTGAAATAAAATCGGTTAATAAAATATAAAAAATTATTTAATGAAGTGATAAGGTTGGTTAATAAACGTCTGGATATTAAAAATAATTTTTAGTAGTAAATTAAAATTAGTTAATTAAATGTAAAAGGTCAGTTAATGAAGTTATAAAGTTAATTAATAAATATTTAGATATTAAAAATAATTTTTAACAGTCAATAAAATTGATTAATATAATATAAAAGATTGATTAATAAAATTATGAAGTTAATTAATCGTTCCATTTTATATTAATATCATTTAATTTAAAAATAAATAAATAAATAAATAAATAAAATATTTTTTTATATTTTTTATAAAATAAAATATAATATTTTACTGTTCACCGGTGAACGGTAACGGTGTAGGTGTAGATGTAAATTGTAACGTAAAAATAACAATTTTCTTTTTCTAATCATAATGTTAAGAGGTCAATAGACTTTTAATGTCTTCAAATTCAACAATATAATATCCACTTGGGACCATGGAAAAGAAGAATTTGACGCACTAAGTTTATAAAACCAAAATGAAATTATTCTAAATACTTAGTTTTTATACTTAATTTGAAAGAGAGGGAAAAAATCGTGTATAATTGAATAAATGAAACTCAAATATTATGAAATATATAGTAATGTCGGCGTTCTAGACTTTTGACATATCAGTATAATTGATTAGAATATTTTTAACTTTTTTTGATATTAGATGAATAAATGAAACCCAAATTTATGACATATATAACAGTGTCGGTGTTCTAGATTTTTGATATATCAGTATTAAGATGTCCGTGTCCGTGTCATTTCGCAGTGTCGGTGTTCTAGATTTTTAATATCTCAGTATCAAGATATCCGTGTTCGTGTCATTTTACAGTGTCGTGTCAAAATTTATACTTCATAGTGAAGAATGCATTGGAGAAAAAGATGAAGCTGAGAAACGAACTACCTAGTTAACCAAAAAACTATAATCTAAGCAGTAATTAATATGCTAATATTTTAATGAGTATTGCTATTCTTATACCATATCTTACATTAAATATTTACATTAAACACTGTTTATTGTATAAATCATCATATTTATACCGTAAACAATGTTTTTATTTTTTAAAAATAAAAAATAATATTTATAATACGTGAACAATGCATAAACAGTAAAAAGTACGTAGTATGTGAACAGTATTTGCCAACAGTGTTTTTAAAATAGTAAAATAAAATTAGTTAATAAAATGTAAAAAAATATTTAATAAATTGATGGAGTTGGTTAATAAACATTTAGATATTAAAAACAATTTTTTATAATAAATCAAAGTTAATTAATGAAATATAAAATATTGGTTAATGAAATTATGAATTTAATTAATAATTATTTAGATAATAAATATTGGTTAATGAAATTATGAATTTAATTAACCGTTAATAAAATTGATTAATAAAATCTTTTATAAAATTATGAAATTAATTAATCGTTCAATTTTATATCAGCATTATTTAATTGAAAAAAATAAAAAAAATATATTATATTATAATATTTCACTGTCAAACAGTAAATTGTAGGTGTAAATTGTAATGTAAGAAAAGTAATTTTATTTTTCTAATCATAATGTTAAAGAGGTCAATAGACTTTTAATGTCTTCAAATTCAACAATATAATCTCCACTTGGGACCATGGAAAAAAAGAATTTGACGCACTAAGTTTATAAAACCAAAATGAAATTATTCTATCAATACTTAGTATTTATACTTAATTTGGAAGAGAGGAAAAAATATCGGTCATAATTGATTTTGCAATTGAGGTGTTTGATTCTTCTAATATAAAGTTGATTTAATTTCGCTTTCATAAGTGATTATAATTGAAACTAAAATTTGTAATTTTTAAATTTAAATGTGATTTTTATACTAAAATTTATTGTTCAATTCACTTTATTTTTAAATAAATGCAAATATGAATCACTTTACATCCTATTCACTTTTAATTAGAATCAATTTTATAAAATTAACAACACTAAAACCAAACATAGAGTTAGACTCTTTCTAAATTACAGTAGAACCAAACACATATTTAAGACTCTTTAAATTATAGTACAGCAGTAGTTCAAATTTCAGCTAAAACAAATAGTCCATAATATCACTGTTACTGATAATAATAACTTACTTTTCCCCCAATTTTAAAAACAAACTAATAATAAGCATCAAAGCATAATAGTAAAATATAAGTGTAGAGGTAATACACAATCGATGCAGAAAATTTTGCCAAAGGTCTCAAGGTAAACCTCTTGAGCAAAATAATTTATTTAACGATCATAAAATTTGAATTTAGCATCTACTTTAAAAAGTAAAGCAAGTAAACTCACTATTAATCAATGATTTAGCGTGTGTTTAGATTTGGCGTGTGATTTAGTTTTAATAAAACCACGTCCCGATGCACTTTTACTGTGGAAATACAGAAGCTAGTAATTGGAGCTTCTATCTAAACGCGAGTTTTCTTTGTTTCCCACCGCGGAAACAAACACACCATAATATTATCTATGTATGCATAACAATTTTAAATGTCTTCTGTGGATCAAGATGCATCACCAATAAAATTACAGGAATAAAGTATGCTAACTTTTGTGTTCCAGAAATAGTAAAATAGTGTCTAGCACCAATTTTCTTTGGCAACTGAAGATAAATGTTGAGAAAAGAAAATTTTGCTAGGAAGAACCGGTGTCGTCGTGAATGCCAAAGGAAGACTTCAACTTGTTAGTAAGAAGAGGAAGCATCTTAATGCTGTCTTGAATTGCTTCATCGGCACAGGAAACCATGACATTCATAGCTCCGGTTTTCTGCTGGAGCTTAGCTCCCTCGTACTTATCTTGACAAACCATCAGAGATCTATTCAACTTCTCCTGCAACACGATGAAAATAGTATTAGACGGAAGAGGGAAGGGGTATAAACATCAACGACAATGCTTCAAGGAAGTAGAACATGCTGCAAATAAACAATTGATACTCCATGAACATGTGCGACATATTACAAGTGTTTAAAATCAACAGCTTATTTGCACATTAGCGTTTTGAATGTTTTAAGAAGCATTGTCAACAACAATAGTCAATCCTTAACCAACTAGGTTAACCAAACAACTGTGTGACATATACATTTTATCTCTAGCCAAACAATTAACTTCTGCATGTGTTGTCATCCATGGAAAAATATATGTACAAAAAATCCATGGAAAAAGAACCAATGATGAAGGACATCAACTCAAAGTAGTGAAAGTACTGATTTTCATAAAATGGACGGCAAAAGCATGAGCTTGAACACTTTTGATTGCATAAAATGAAAATAACAATAATGAAGCTATTATTTTTCTCCATTTTCAACAAGCTACTAAAACTTCAATGGTTATTTTTACCATAGTTTCCTAAACATGTGATTATTTATGGTCAGCCAACAATGGTTTAAAGATCAAGAGTCTATGCAATACCTGGAGGGGGCTGAAAGATCGTAACACGTATTGTAAGATTCTATTAATGGGAAAAGTATACTTATATATATAGTTATATACACATGCATGAAAATTATGATAGATGAAGGAGGAAAATATTTCAAAGTTTTCTCTTATTTCTTTTACCGTTTAAAACCCGAGTTTACCCAAACCCATCTCAGACCCATTTAAATTAAAGATTTTTTTGTGCTAAACCCCGGCCCAGATTGGGAAGAAATTTGCAGAGATCCAAAACGCGATCTTCTGCAATCTTACTGCTTTTCCTACTATCCCACCCACATCTCCGCACAAAAGAGTCTTTTGAAACGTAAGATCGCACGATCCTACAGGGTGGCTAGCGATATTACATACATTGCCAGCCCACAATTCAAGTGTTAAACAATATTGTTCCTCCGTATTTTATAGGATCCATAAAGAGAAAGGGTCAAATGAAGAGGGAAGTGTTGAGCTGGCATGTCAGTTAGAAAGAGAGGGTGAAAATACATGTGAAAATCCATGCATGCAACATTGTTTAAACCAAATATTGGAAGATAAAAAACCAATAAGAAAGTAAACTCTGTTGCAAAGATGAAAATGTTACATTTTATGAATGATCACACAAGACAACATAGAATTTGAAAAAATAACCATTTGACACAAAATTTGGGATAGTAGTAAAGTACCCATTGTAAAAAAAACGTAGAGTTTCATCTTAGTGATTTGGGAGTTAGTTTTGCTGTGGGAGTTAAGCCCTTTGTTTCAAGTTGTTAAGTCCCTAGGGAGTTGGCCTAGAGTTAGAGTGGAGTTAAGCTCTATTCTATACAATCAAAGTATTTGGCACCACTTCAGAAGTCTAGACAGAAAATAGCATGCATAAAAGTTAACACGTGTGTGACAACGAAAGGGAGACAATAGAAAAAGGCTGGTTGAAGTATAAAAGATTTAAAGGGAAAAGTATAAATTTGTATAGTGTCAATTAGTCAAGCTTCAATCGTCACTTAGAAGTATAATCAATACCCAATTAAGCATCCTTGATTCTAGGCTTAAGGCTTCTATAATTCAGAAGACTTTTCTTCATAATTTTATGCACAAGTTACAAATATAAGGAAGTAATAACAGATCACAAAATGAGAGAGAGGGGCGAGGGAGAGAGAATATGATCAAAGAGTGGCATTGTAGCTTACCTGAAACTTTGCCATTTCATTATCAAACGTTTGTTGCACGTTAGTAAGAGGAATACTACAATTTTCAACACAATGGGTTATCTCCTCCTGCCTTCTGCTTCTATCAAAGCACTCGTATGCACATTTAAAATAGGCTTTCTGCAAATATTCAATCAAACAATCAAATATATAGAATACGGAGGAACAATATTGTTTAACACTTGAATTGTTGGCTGGCAATGTATGTAATATCTGTTAATTAGGAAATAATCTTTGCAGTTATTGTGAATAATTTACATTTATAGAATAGGAAATTAGTCATTATGAATTGTAATTAGTCATTATCAGCTATAATTAGTTATTATGAGTTGTAATTACCGACACTATTATATATAGTATGAAAGGCAATGAGAAAGGCATCAAGCCAAATTTCGTGACAGGTGGCAGAACGTAAGAATCGTCATTTGCTTGATGTAACACGCACCTTACTTCTCCAAGCTTCTGTACCATCCCGATTTTGGGTGGAGGCTCTTTCCACGATTGTCTTCTTGATCAATCGTATTCCTTCTACAGTTATTGATCTTGATTCTCCTTTCTTCCGTCTATTTAAAATTCATCCTGATTATAGTGCTTTACATACTTTTGGGTGTGTGTGTTTTGTTCACTTACCTCCTTTTGAAAGGCATAAGCTTGGAGCACAATCCGTTCAATGTGCATTTATGGGATATAGTAACTCTCATAAGGGATTTGTGTGTTATGATGTCTCTAACCATCGTTTTCGCATTTCTAGAAATGTGACATTTTTTGATAATCAGTTTATGTTTCCCTGTGGTTCTCCTGCCATTAATGATATTGTTACTCTTCCTAAGTTTTCTATTATGCCTCAAGCTATAGAACGTTATAAACCAGGTCATGTATATGTCAGAAAACACAGACAACAGGTTCCCACACCCCTTCCCGATGCTGAACTGCCACCTGATCCTGTACCGGTTGAACCACGACGTTCTGGTCGAATATCCTGCGCACCAGATAGATATTCACCAGACAGGTATGATTCCTCACATACTTCTCTGACTGCCACACTCTCTAGCATATCTATTCCTACTTGTTACTCACAGGCTGTTAAAGATGTGCGATGGATAAAAGCAATGACTGAAGAGCTCCAAGCTCTTCAAGAGAATTTCACATGGGATATCGTCACTTGTCCTCCAAATGTAAAACCTATAGGTTGCAAATGGGTGTATTCTGTGAAACTGAATTCTGATGGGTCCCTCAACCGTTACAAGGCTCGTTTGGTTGCGTTAGGAAACAAGCAGGAATATGGAATTGATTATGATGAGACATTTGCACCGGTTGCCAAAATGACAACTGTCCGCACAATCATGTCTATAGCTGCTTCTAATGGGTGGACTCTTCATCAAATGGATGTGAAGAATGCTTTTCTTCATGGTGACCTGACAGAAGATAT
>CAWUDS030002120.1:0-7500 GCA_963859935.3 Lathyrus sativus
AAAAATATTTCTTTTTACACAATTTTGTAATGCTATAATAACCAATTCCAAAAATTTATCACCGCCCAACCAAATCTAAAAATGGATTTATCTTATTATTAATCAATAATTTTGTATCTAGCTAGAACGACCCTCACAAATTGCAAAAACTAATTTGTTAAGAATGAATCCGATGGAAGCCATAGTATCATCATTAGCCGGAATCGGCAAATCCGCAAGATCGGGGTCACAATTTGTATCGATTACACAAATCGTTGGAATTCCCAAAGTGATACATTCTTGAAGAGCCTTATATTCTTCTTCCTGATCAAGGATTATTACAATATCAGGTAACCCTGTCATATATTTTATACCGCCTAGATATGTTTCCAAATGAGATAATTGCCTCTTCAACATAGCGGCATCTCTTTTTGGAAGAGAGTTCAGTTTCCCCGTCTTTTGCTCCGTTCTCAAGTCCCTGAACTTACGAAGTCTCGTTTCTGTAGTATACCAATTCGTTAACATACCTCCGAGCCATTTTTTATTAACATAATGACATCGAGCTCTTATTGCAGCCCGTCTTACTGAATAGGCAACTTTTCTTTTGGTACCAACAATTAAAAATTGTTTTCCTTTGCTTGCTGCATCAAAAGCCAAATCACAAGCTTCTGATAAAAAACGAGCAGTTTTAGTAAGATTTGTAATATGATTACCTTTACGTTTTGCCGATATAAAAGGTGCCATTCGAGGATTCCATTTCCTAGTCTCATGGCCAAAATGAACCCCAGCTTTCAGCATCTCTTCCAAAGTGATGTTCCAATATCTTTTTGTCATTTATCCCCACACTTTGTTTAAAAAAATGAAAAAAAAAAAGAGAGACCGAGTATCCTAATAAATAATTGTTCCGATGGAACCTTCTCTTTTATAGACGATCGGCCGTTAATATAGAATCAGGCCATTCTTTGATTTCTATTTCTTATTATTTTTTAATATACTTTAATTACCAAATCCAATGACTGCATTTAAATATTTCAGGGGATGGATGAGTCGAATCCGCTGTTAGGAAGCATTTAATACTATATTTAATCCTATATTTCGAATGTATCACATAAATTCTCTGAAATGAGAAAAATTAAATAATTTTCTGTGATGGAACAAAAGATTTCCAATTTCGACTTCGAATAATTTTTTTTTCCGGCTAATCTTGTTATGTTGCCTTGACCGTGAACGGTGCATTATTCTTTTGAATCCGGTACCAACGGGTATCATTCCCCCTAAAACAACATTCTCTTTAAGACCTTTCAACCAATCAATACGACCCCGAAGAGCGGCTTTTGCTAAAACTCTAGCAGTTTCTTGAAAACTCGCTTCGGATATGAAACTTTGAGTATTCAGAGATGTTTTTGTTACTCCCAATAATAAAGCTCGGTAACAAATGGCTTCTTCCAAGGCACGCCCCGTTCGTTCTGCTCGCAATAATCCAATTAGTTCGCCAGGTAAAAATACATTAGACATTCCATCTTCTGAAACCAAGACTTTGGATGTTATTTGACGCACAATAATCTCGATATGTCTATTATCGATGTGTACTCCCTGGGATCGATAAACCTTTTGGATTTTATTAACCAAAGAAATACGACTTTGAGCTATAGTTAGCTCAGCACCAATCAAGAATCCCCAAGGAATGCCGAGAATTTTTGTTATACACTCGTTCCAAGCATCAATTCTTTTTTTTAGATTCATGGATATTGAAGCAATCGAACGTATTTCGAATATCTGTTCCACTTTTGGAAGACCTTGTGTTATATCACTGGATCTCGATTTTTCATATAGGAATGTAACTAAAATATCTCCTTGAGAAAGGATCTCCCCATAATGGCCGTGAATAGTTGATTCTGGAGTCGCCAAATAAGGATTAGCCGATCTTATTATTACAGAATCCATTTGAACTGTTATAACTTGACCCGATTTTAATTTTAGGTGTGGTCCATTTTTCATTTGAGCTATACATATATTTTCACAAATAAATTGTCCAAGACTTATTATTGGAAACGTTTTTTCACAAGAAAAATAATGGAGAAAAAACCAATTTAAATGGAATGGATTCAAACGATATTACTGTATAGATCGGGTTTACAAATTTTCTCATTTTCGTCCATGAAATAATATTTCATTACTTGAAAAATTTCCTTTAATTTGTCAAGTTGCAAAATTTTTATTATTGAGATCTGATTATGAGTTATTAAATGATAAAGTGAATATAAATTTGCAACTATTCCTAAAGGGCCGAACGAATTATTATTCTTCTTAATTGAAATTATAGGATCTTTTTTTATCCCATTGTGAGATTTTACATTGTTGAATGGTCTCATTTGAAAACAATTAGATGATGACAAAATTATCCAAGATCGGCATTCTTTATTTCTATTCAACAACATACGAATAGTTCCGTGATTTTGGCTAAGTGATTGTTGAATTTTTCCCTTGGAATGAATAGAAAAAAATGGATTGATTCGATCCGATTTATTATCCCCAATCAATCCTAAACCAGATGGGTCATTTCTTTTTCTGATATATGAAGTATTCGATTTTACTAAGTCAATTCTTAGAAAATACTCAATCAAACCATTTGTACTTACTTCAATAAAGGAAGCGGGGGCCTCCTCAATCGAAGAACTTTTTTTGCCGTCATCCCAATGGAAGACTAAACAAGTCCGAAGGAATGGAATCCTTGTGTCGGAAATTTCCCGAATGGATTTTCCAATAGAATTGACAACTTTTAGTTCCAGATTATCCTTTTCCTGGAATAGATCTTGGGGAAAAAGTTTTACAAAAGGGATAGTGTCCGGTATTTCATATAAAATTACAGGTCGAACCAAAACAATTTTTTTTTTTTTCTTTTTTTTTTTTGTAGTTGCGATCCATTGGACATAGATCCCATCTTTAATTTTTTTTGATTCCTTGCATTTTTTTTTTTTTGTAGTTGCGATCCGTTGGACATAGATCCCATCTTTATTTTTTTTTGATTCCTTGCATTTTTTTTTTTTTACCGTTCCGGGTGGTATAAAGATGGGACTGTGTCTTGATATCTTATCAATCTCTCTGGAAAATGGATATTTCCAGAAAATATTTTTAATTCTATTTTTTTTTTTTTTTCTTTTCTAATCGGACCAATCCGCCTACTCGACTTCTTATATTGAAAGTGATTGGTGTTCCTCTTCCAACAAGACTATTATTCCGTACCATTAGGGAAGAAGATTGGGGTAAAATATGCACTTCTTCGGAATCAAAAAAAAGGGACCTACTTGAATTGGATAGTTTGGCTTTAATTTTTTTCTTCCTCGATACTCAATGAAATCTTCTTTTTGAAAAATGGGTTGAGGATGATCGAAATAAGCAAAAATACTATTTCTAGGAAAAATACCATTGATAGGTATTTCAATGGAGACACCGGAAGGGACATTAGTTCGTTCTTTCGTTCTTGAATCGATTGGAATGGAAATGGAATAAGAAATCGATTTCTTCGCCTTTTCGCCAAGAAATAAAAAGTATCGTGAAAAATAGCGGGATACATTAAATAAGAATGATCCATATATATGATTGGATTAAATATTGAATAATCGCTGATCCCCTTTTCTTTTGTACCAAAAGTATGGAAACCAAAGAATTTATGTTTTACTTGATTATTCCTTTCTACAAGATTCGAAATATTTTTTTTTCCATTCGAAAGTGAATCCATGGTAATTTGATCTTGATCCTTGTGAAGTAAAAAATGGGTTGTATTAGACCTGCACGACTTTCCTGACAATATCCATAAATGACTTGTTTTTGGTAAGATATGTACATTACTATCCATAAATTCTGATGCATGGTACACATCGGTACTCCAATGCATTTCCCCTTCTGAGTCAGAATAAATATGTTTTCGAACCCTCTCTTTCAAATTAAAAGTATATGTTCCCGCGAGGATCTCCGCAATCACTTGTTCTGATTTTACATATTGATCATTTTTAACTAATAGAAAACTTTTTGGTGGAATAATGACGTTATGTATAATATCGTAACTTTCTATAGTTACATACAAGTCTATATTACATATAAAAGCAGGATATCCATGACGTGTACGTGTAGGGTGAACTAAATCCTCATTCCATTTTATCTTTCCATTCGAGGGGGCTCGCACATATTCAGCAGTACCCCCTGTGAATACTCCACCAGTATGAAAAGTTCTTAATGTTAGTTGAGTTCCCGGTTCTCCAATAGATTGACCAGCAATAATGCCTACAGCTTCTCCCAATTCTACCAGGTCCCCATGAATAGGACTCCGCCCATAACACAATCGGCAGATCCACGACGTATTCCTACAGGTAAAGGGGGTTCGAATAAATATGGGTTGTGTTTGAAAAGTTATGAATCGATTGATAAGTCCAATTCCAATATCTTGATTTCTAACGACAATGCACCGTGAACCTATATATATATTGTCTGCTACTACACGACCATTTAATGTTTGTATCAAAATTCTTTCTGGCATCATTCCATTTCGGATGTTTACAGAAATCCCACGGATGGTACCGCAATCTGTTCGCCGTACAACAATGTGTTGAACCACTTCAACAAGTCGACGTGTAAGATATCCAGCATCTGATGTTCGTACAGCAGTATCTACAACCCCTTTACGGGCTCCGTAGCAAGAAATTATATATTCTGTTAAAGACAGTCCTTCACGAAAATTGCTTTGAATGGGTAAATCAATCATTTGTCCTTGTGGATCTGACATTAATCCTCTCATTCCGACTAATTGGTGTACTTGAGATGCATTTCCTCTAGCTCCTGAAAAAGACATTATATGGACTGGATTAAAGGGGTCAGTCATCCTAAAATTGGGAGTCATTTGTTGTCGCAAATATTCGCTTGTAGCATACCATATTTCAATGGATTGGCGTAATTTTTCTACCGCATGGACATTCCCATAATGATTATGTTTTTCCAAAACGGAACTTTGTTGTTCAGCATCTTGGACTAGCCATCCTTTAGAAGGTATTGTTAAAAGATCATCAATTCCTAATGAAATAGATGTAGCAGTAGCTTGATGGAATCCTAGAGTCTTTACTTGATCCAGGATGTGTGATGTATATGCCATTCCGAAATGATCTATTAATCTGCTAATAAGTCGTTTAATGGCAGTTCCACCTATCACGTTATTGTGAAAGACTAGATTGGTCCCTTCTGCCATAAGTCCCTCCATATTCCACTCAGTGGTATTCGGTTCGACGACAATAGATTTGAGTGAATGATTGGAAAACTCCCTTTTCTTTATGTTTATTTACGTAGAAAATTGAAAAGATGCTAGTTGACCTGAATTTACACCAGTATCCTAAATTTACTTAGCGTGGATACCAACACTAACCATCTATATGATTAGATACTATATGATGAATCGGCTCGAGAAAAACCTTGTATAGCTTCTTCGATTTCTCGATAAAAAGAAATATGACCAATAGTGGTTCGAATGTATATACAACGAATTTCTTTTTTTATACTTCTTATTACTAAATAATCCTCATAAATCTCATAATAGGTACCAAAAGATTCATAGTGAACTTCGATAGGAACTTCTCTTGAAGACATAATGCATTGATGTATTTGCCACCGGAGCCAAAAAGGACTATCCAAATTTATTCTTTTCTGTCTATAAGCTCCAATTGCATCATAGGAATTGCAAAAACAGGGTTCTTTTTTTTTCATATACTTCAAGTTCTTAAAGTTATTATTGCTCATTTTTTCATTTTGAGAATTTCTGCAATTAAACCAATTATACCTGTTTGCACAAATACCTCGACGATTTCCGCTAGTTAATACATAAAGTCCAATAAGCATATCTTGAGTTGGTACAGAAATAGGATCCCCAATAGTCGGAGACAAGAGATTCGTAGTAGAAAACATAAGTAAATGAGCTTCTGCTTGAGCCTCCAAAGATAAAGGCACATGAACAGCCATTTGATCCCCATCAAAGTCTGCGTTGAATCCCTTACACACCAATGGATGTAAACAAATAGCACGTCCTTCTACTAAAATGGGTTGAAATGCCTGTATGCCCAATCTATGCAAAGTAGGCGCTCTATTCAGCAATACTGGATGTCCCCGCATAACTTCGTGAAGTATTTCCCATACAATTGGTTCTTTTTCCCGGATTTGACTCTTAGCAACTCCTATGTTCGAAGCAATATGGTTTCGAATTAAACCACGAATTAGAAATGTCTGAAATAGCTCTATTGCTATTTCGGGGGGCAATCCACATCGATGTAATGAAAGTAATGGACCTACGACAATAACAGAACGCCCCGAATAATCAACTCGTTTTCCAAGAAGAGTCTCTCGAAATCTTCCCTCTTTGCCCGAAATTATATCGGAAAACGATTTGTAAACTTTCTTATGACCGTCCCTCATCGGTTGTCCGCGGATTCCATTATCAAGAAGTGCATCCACGGCTTCTTGTACCAATTTTTCTTGAGACATTACTAATTCCGCTGGTGTAAATCCACTTGTTCTTAATAGCTCAATAAGAGTATTGTTCCGAAAGATAACTATTTTATAGAGTTTATTAATATCCGAACTCATTAGTTTACCGCCATCTATTTGAATAATTGGTCTCAATTCGGGAGGAAGAACTGGTAAGAGACATAAAACCATCCATTCTGGTTCTATATTTGTTAGGAGAAAATGCTTAGCTAATCCCATGCGTCGAACCAAAAAATTCTTTCTTCTTCGAACTTTTTGATTTTTCCATTTGTCATTGGACCCCTCTTTTCCTAATTCTTTCCATTCTAGCAACGAAGAATCCATAATAATTCTTAAATCCAGATCAACTAATTGTTGTCGTATAGCACCCGCTCCACTAGAAATTTCTCTATTTCGAAATGTATCGAAACCTTGAGTATCAAAAAAGAGTGGGATACTGTCTTTCCAGGATTGGATTTCATATTCGAATGAACCTCGTAATCGTAAGAAAGTTGGTTTTTTAACTACGGGCCTAGCAAAAGAAAAATTTGGATAGGATCCAATAAGATGGATCGCCCCCTTTAAAATCGGACATGAGGGTTTCCTCTCATCCGGCTAAAGTATTTGCACACAATTAAAGATAAAGAAAGGGGTTTCCGCTTTCCAATTTTGGAAAACCTCTAATCTAAAATCAAAAAGGTTTACTCTTTACTCAAGTTATCAATAAAGACCAAGCAACATTTCATTGATACATTCTTCTTTTTTTTCTGAATTTTTTATCCAATTCGAAATTAAGACAGAAATAAAATGTAAAATTCTTGAGTAGTCTACCTCCCTTCGAACGAGGAATCCTCTAAAATGAAATTCTTAATAAAAAAGGAATATCCTCGAATTCATAAGAGATTTCTTTGTCTATGTATCATACCGTTCGATCTTTTAGGTCAAGACGTCACCTCGACGGGTCTGCCACGATGTCTTAAAGCCTATATGCGATAGATAAACTTCTGCAATCATGATATA